>BMAC01000338.1:896365-931269 GCA_014905375.1 Phtheirospermum japonicum
TATGGTTTTAAATTCACATTTTATAGGTGAAGGCATCAAGGCCCAAAAATCGAACCGAGTCGGCCCGAACCGAGCGCTCCGCGCGCAGCTGCCGAGACCTGCTGGCAGCTGCCGAGCGTCCTGCCGACACTGGCCGAGATCTGCCGAGCACGGCCGGCCACGCCGCACATTCCTGCCGAGCACCTGCTGAGCGTCTGCCGATCCTGCCGAGCCTCTCGACTGCCGAGCGCTGTCGATCGACTGCCGAGAGCTGCATCGACTGCTCGACAGAGAGCGACGTCCACGCCCATCCTGACGAGAGCAGTCGATCGACTACCGAGCCAGTCGATCGACTGCTCGCCATGCCCGCCGAGTCCCGCGCGCATCTGCGCGCGCCTGCCTGCACGCTGCCGAGAAATAGTTGCTGACCTTGGCTTTACTAGCGACTGTGTCTTCTCCTACCTTCTCCAACTTTGACGAGCTCCAGAGCAGTGCCCAGTTCGAGCGGGATTTTGGAGAGTTCGACAAGGTGACTGAGCAAATCGGAGGAGTGCTGAACACTAAGGATTACGTGTCTTATATTGTTCATTTGTTCAATTTTGTCTTCGTGGTCTGATTTGTAATTTATGGGCCAATATCTTGAACAATATTTTTTATTGTGTTCATTTTTGTCCATTTATGCTCCTAGGGTTCCGGGAATATAGGAAACCCTAGTACTATCTATAATTTTTTCTTTTCTATAAAATCCATTTTTCTCTGCATATTTTCATTATGGCTCCCCATTCTTTACTTGAAGAAGTTGACATCTTGAAGAGGAAAAACCTTTATTTCTTCAATGAAAACTTTCACCTTTCTGAGGAGAACGCTTAATTTGGCGAGAAATCTCTCAGTTACGCAAACTCCTAGAAAGGAAAAGGCAAAAGAAACGCCATTACAAGTGCGAGTGGGTGGAGCTCCGCCAGCTCAATCGTCAACTCCAGAAGGAAAGGCTGATTTGCTTGAGTCAGTGTGTCATCTGACCATCGCCGCCGGCGAGACTCATTCTGCAACCAAGCAGGCAGATGGGTACCGCAAATGCCTTCATGAGACCCCAGATGGGTACCTGATGCGTATCCTGATGTATTTCCATGATTTTTAATTCACCAGTATCTCTCTTTTCAACGCATTGTAATTGTTACTCTTTAAGTTCACAAAATTATTTTGCCTTGAATAAATTCCTCAGCTCTTGCCCTTGCTTAATTTTTCGAGTATTTTTGTAGTAATCCTTTCTTGGTCCATTTCTTGGGGCTCTCACCCTTAACTTAAAATAGGTCAGGTTTAGGATATCCATCCCCTATCCAATCGAGCTAAATTTTGGGGCTCATGCACCTAGCTTAAAATCAGGTCAGGTTTGGGATATCGATCCCTTAGCCAATCGGGCTAAATTTTTTAACTAACAATCAGGTCAGGTCATCTAGGGCATCCGCCCCTTAGCCAATCAGGGCTAAATTTTTTTTACTGACAATCAGGTCAGGTCAGGTCATCTAGGGCATTCGCCCTTTAGCTAATCAAGGCTAAAAAAAATTTACTGACAATCAGGTCAGGTCATTTAGGGCATCCGCCCTTTAGCCAATCAGGGATACAAACTTTTTACTGACAATCAAGTCAGTTCATCTAGGGCATCCGCCCTTTAGCCAATTAGGGCTAAATTTTTTTACTGAAAATTAGGTCAGATCATCTAAGGCATCCACCATTAAGCTAATCAGGGCTAAAAAATCCTTTACTGATAATCAGGTCAGGTCATCTTGGGCATCCTCCCTTTAGGCAATCAAGGCTAAATTTTCTTACTGACAATCAGGTCATGTCGCGATAAAACATACACTAGTGGAAAAAAGTCGATTAGAGGCGGTTTGCAACATCCTTAGGAGGCGGTTCTGAACCGCCTCTTATAGTAGCGATGCTTAAAGTAAAAAAAAGTCGGGTGGCGGTTCAAACTGCCGCTTAAAAGAGATGCCGGGTGGCGCTTCTTAGCTCAAAGCGCCACCAAAAGTATTGAAATTAGGTCGAAACCGATGCCAAAAAAAGAACCGGATGGCGATTCTTATCTGAGAACCGTCACCAAAAACAAAAACCGAGTGGCGCTTCCTAGCTAAGAAGCGTCACCAATAATACTAAGAATTAACATCGGTTTCTTGAGGAACCGATGTCATTGACACAAAGAACATTAACATCGATTTGAATATAAACCATCTAAATTCCAAAATAATAATTAAAAAAAGAATTAAATGTCCGAACTTAATTTCAAAATGCATACAAAAATTCCTATAAAAAGTCAAATTTTCTCAAAGCAACAAGCTGCAAAACATGTTACTCCTATAAAGATATGTGTACTATTTTCTTGTAAGAGTTTTCTGTACAACACAAATGAAAGTGTAATTCTAAGACAACAACAAAATGGTCTTCCACCATGAAACCACTTATTAAAAAAAGAATTATATTCTACTATAAAAGTAAATTAGTTGTCATTAAATATAAGTAGGACTCAAAAGAATTACCTTTAATCTTGAGAATTCTTCATTGATAGCAGGGTCTAGTAATAATCTCCTCGCCTATCAAGTTGATAGATTCACTTTAATAACAAACGACAATAACAAACAAGAAAAATCAAAATGATGCAATATCAGTCAATACAGGTGTGTTTTCTCGAGCTAAAATTTCCAATTTTAAAAACTGAAATGGAAGTAAATACATTTCTTTGCATTGAATAGTGATGATAAGTTTCGTAAATTTACCTATATTGACGGTGGTTTCAACTGAGCTCTCAAATCTGGAAGATCATTCTGTATCGACTTTAGAAGGAGAGATAATGAAGATAGGGATAAAGCACAATCAGCAATGAAAACTTAGTTCTAAAAAAATAATAAATAAATAAATAACTTTGCACATAACCATATAGATTCATTGGAAATGATACAAATGCAAAGAACCCGGATATGTTTGGAAATTACAAAAATTAAAAAGCGCTTGAGGTTTGATTCTATTAAATTTAGGGTGATAATTCTAATAGTACTTTACAAATAATGAGGGTGTTTGAAATTATTTTGCTTATAATTGGGTAGATTGTAATACAGAATCAAACCTAAGGGTGTGTTTTATTCTTTTGTGATTTTCAACAAGTCTTGGGTTTTGTTGTAATTATTCTAAAACAGAGAGATAATAATATGATGTACACATGATTTCACTTGTGCATTCCGTTCTCCGCATAAATGCACACAATTGACCCTATGCAGCAATTTCCTAGTTAACATCTTGCACCATTATGCTTCAAGTCAGATAATAAATGGCATTTCAACATCTTTATCCTGTGAGATTATGCCACTTTCGGATCATTTCGATAACAAATCTCAGAAAAAAGAGTCCGATGATAGAATACTTTATTAGGACAATTTACCAATGGAGAAGCTGCATCTAATGAAGGAAACAAAACGCATCCAATTCAGCACGAAGTATGTCAATTACTTTTTTAGAAAATCTTATAAAAAAAATCAAAAAAAGCTAGTATCTCAAAACCTAAATCCCATGCAACTGACATCAATCAATAATAACCCCAACATAATTCTCAAAACATAAATCTTACAAATAATTTCAGAACAAATAAACGATAACAGTCAATAAATGATTTTATCACTTGTTCAAACGCACAAAATAAAACATTGAAAATTTGTCCTGATTGTCACCAACTGAATATCAAATTCAAATAAAAATCAATCCAACCCACAGAATATAATCTACGACATCATTATAAAATTTAGCTTCTTAACAAACTTTCTTTAAATTTCAACATATGAACCACAGATATGAACACGAATAATTAAAAAGTATGTATTAACTTGGTAAAAAAGGAAATAACTCATTACCTCATCTTCTTGCCTATAATTTCCATGTCATCATCACTACCACAACCACATAACCTCCATCTCCTCTCTCTTTCCCCTTTTATAACAAACCGAATAGTGTCGTTGGGGTCAATGGTGTTGGTCGAGCTATTCCGGTCAGGGTTTTGACGAAGATCTGCATACTGCCATGGAGGCGGAGCACCAGCTGGAGTGTGGATTCCTTCTGAATGTTGTAATCGGCTAGGGTTCGGCCGTCCTCAAGCTGTTTTCCGACGAATATCAGTCGCTGCCGATCCGGCTAGATGCCTTCCCTGTCCTGGATCTTCCCCTTGACTTATCGATCGTGTCGGAGGCCTCAACTTTGAGAGTGATTGTCTTGTGGCTAGGGTTTTGATGAAGATTTATATTCCGGAGGATGATAAAAGAAAAAACAAGAGCAGATTTGGGTGTGTTCAAATTTTCCGATAATAGATTTCCTGGCTAATTATTTCAAGGTATTTGGGGCCGTGCTGTATTTGATTTTATTTGATTATAAGTGACGGTTCTAATTTGGAAGCGCCTCTAATAATATATTTCAGGTGACATTTCTTTTAAGAACCGACACCAAAACCGGGTGGAGTTATTGGTGACGCTTGTCCAAATAAGCGCTACCCGATTGCAATATTGGTGGCACTGTATAATTGGCGCTTCTTTAAAGAAACGTCACACGATTGTTTTTTTTGGTGACGCTTCCTAAAGCAACCGCATCTTTTACTAATATTGGTGGCAGTTGGTATTTAATAACCTCCACCCGGACAAAATTTTTAAGTGGAGGTTCTTTGCTAATAAGCGCCACCTTTCCACTTTTTACAGTGGTCCTTCTTTGAACCATCACTTATGCAGCGCCTCTAATCGACTTTTTTGCACTAGTTAAGCTTAAATCACCATTTTTATAGATAATCTTTATGATTTTTCCTTACATATAGTATTTTCATAAGTTCTTTATGTTCCACTCTCGTGGCAATCTTACCCCATCCACTTGTTCAAACTCATAAGCTCAGCCAGCGAGAACTTTTGTGACCTTATATGGTCCTTGCAATGTGACATCCAACTTTCCCTTAGCTTTTCCCAAATATGATCTGCGGAGGACTAGGTCTCCTACTTGAAAATGTCTCTTGACCACTGACTTATTATAAGCCGCCCGGACTCTCCCCTGCATGTGCTCCATTCTTACAGCAGCTCGTTCTCTCTTTTCCTCCACCAAATACAAAGAATCTTGTATCAACAGCTCGTTCTGCTCCTCGCTAAAAGTTCTGCACCCTATGGGTTTCCACACTGATCTCCGCGAGGATTATTTCGTTCATGCAATACACCAGCCTAAACGGTGTCTATCCTGTTCTTTCTTTAGGATTTGTTCAGTATGCCCACAGGGTCGAACTGAGCTCCTCTACCCACTTGCCTCCCAGCCTTTCGAGGCGTGCTTTAACCCTTGCACCAAAATGCGGTTAGTTACCTCAACCTGACCATTCGCCTGGGGGTGATAAACAGATGTGAAATGTTGTTCTATCTTCATTTTTTTACACCAGTCTCGAATCTGAGCTCCCATAAACTGCGTGCCATTATCTGACACAAGGATCCTTGGGACACCAAACCGACACACCATATTTTTCCACAAGAAACGCATTACTACTTCCTCCCTGGTTTTTGCTATAGCTTCCGCCTCTATCCATTTACTTAAAAGGTCTATAACCACTATTAAAAATTTCCTCTACCATGGAGCGGTAGGGAAAGGTCCAACCAGATCTGTCCCCCACTTTGCAAATGGACATGGGGAGCTCATTGTCATGATCTCTTCTGCAGGTCTGTGTATAAGGGAAGAGTGCTTCTGACACTTGTCACATGCCCTCACAAAGTTTTCGGCATCTTGTCTTATTTGCGGCCAGAAGTAGCCTGCTCTCATCATCTTACTAGCTAAGGTCCTAGAACCCATGTGGTTGCCGCAACATCCTTCATAGATTTCTTTGAGAACATGGATACCCTCCTTCGAACTTAGGCATCGCAGGAGAGGTTGTCCAAAACCTCTTCTAAACAGTTCTCCTTTGATCACATAAAATCTGGACGACCTAACCAACACCTTCATCGCTTCTCTATTGTCACTAGGTAGTTCTCCTTTGTCCATGTATATCTTGATCAGGGAGCACCAATCTCTTTCCTCCTCCAGTGCGTTCACTTCTTCCCCAAACTCAAGATGTGCCATTAGTAGGGTAATTACTCTTTCCTGACAAAATGTTGACGAGCTGTCCACCTTAGCCAAGTAATCAGCTCGGCTATTTTCCTCCCTGGGAATCTGAAGTACATTCAAGTCTTTCATGGTTTTTGATAATTCATGAAACTGAGCTAAGTACTTCCGCATGTGCTTGTCTCTCGCGTCAAACTCACCTTTTATCTATTTATAGACCAACTAGGAGTCTACCCAGGCACATATGCGCTCTGCCCAGAGCTCTTTTGCCATCCGTATCCCCTTTAGAAGAGACTCGTACTCTGCTCCGTTACTGAACAGGCAATAGTTCATTCGTATCGCATACTCTGTAGTCACGCCTTCAGGATCTGTCAGAACTATTCCTACGCCACAACCAAGACTTCTTATCGAGCCATCGGTATATATCTCCCATTGATTCTCTTCTTCAGGAGAGCTGGTCATTTCCTACATGAAATCAGCTAATGTTTGGGCTTTAATCGCTGTTCATACCTCAAAATTGATGTCAAACTCGCCGAGCTCAATTATCCACTTTACTAAACGCCCTGAGACCTCTGGTTTACCCACTATTACCTTCAGAGGTAGGTTAGTTCTGACCACTATCTCATGTGAAAGAAAATAGGGGCAGAGCTTGTGAGCTGTCCCGAAAAGAGCTAGCATGGCTCGCTCTACTTCCACCTACTAGAGCTCGACGTCAAGCAACACCTTACTCAAATAGTAGCGGATTCCATCATTGCAGCACCATATGACCAGAATACTGCAGGTAACCGGTCGTATGCCATCTTTGTAGCACCATCTGACCGGAATGGAAAAGGTAACCGGTCGGATGAACCACACTGTAGTAACATCCATTCGGATGGGTGCTACATATGACCGGCTTATGTGCAATCCTCTAGTCGTATTTTATATATGCATAGTTTGAGTCATTTAAGTCAAATAATTATGATTAAGTCTTTGTTTTATCTCGACGTATGTTGAAATCATCTTTGCCCTGAAAATAACCAGACCGAGAACACCTGCTTCTTCCCTGAGAATATACTGGCCTACTTCACCAAAAACACATTAGAAAGGATCACCGGAGGGGATTTCCAGTGGAAACCTCTTCGATGCTTAAGTCAGTTAAGCAGTTTTTGTATCGGAATTACTCAAGTGAGAATGCTAAGAATGTCATACCTTTTCTAGCCTTGGGTCTAAGACATTTATAACCTTTACAGGGTGGGGGTCTTTTCGAGATCCTAGAGACAAACCTGCGAATATTTGGTCGTTATTCAGAATGACCTGATTAGATTACTACCAACTGGGAAGACCTGACCAGGAAGATTCCTCATGCAAAACCAATCAGGTCAATCATTAGCTTCTCTAAATTCCCAACCTGATCTGCATAGTATTTAGCCCAGTAGTTTTAGGTCAGGTCAGGACAAATATCATCGAGCTATAAGCCCATCTCTTATTTCTTTCTCCCTTCTTGTGACATCAGTTCAGCTCATCCCAACCAGTTTTACCAAAGTTTTCTTGTGTCTTTTCATTAGGTCAGACCGGTCACGGATAGGTCGTATCAAAGTTATTCTCATTATTTTTGTTTGTACTGGCTTGCCTGTCGGAATCATGTATTGTATGATCTGTCGTTAGAGTCTTATGAGCTTGTTTAAGATAAAAAAGTTTTCAAAAACTACTTATATAAATATTTATTTAAAACAACACTTAGTCATTATCAATTTTGCGAAACTTTTAAAACACGATCACCTTGTTTTCAAAATTTTGAATAAAACCCTAGTAAGGAACCTTGTGTTTTTATAAACATTTCATGATTTGATTCGATAAGTGTTTTGAGAAGTCTTTAAAGTTGCATGTGTACATTTTGTTTTTCAAATGACGATAGCCACATATATAAACCCGTTTCCGACCTTATTCAGAAATGAAAACTACTATAATTCCTAATGATCCCCCCTTGAGCCTTATATCTCATCTTTTTCTTAGCTACGAGCATAATTATTGCTTTTATTTCATTTAAGTTGTGAGATGAGATTCTATTTAGGCTGAAGAAATATGACGATTGCAGGTTGGAAGTTAGTGGAATTAAAAATAAAATAAAATAAAATATAAAAATGATAAAATAATGTGATTAAGGATGCTTAAATTCATAAGAGCATCAAGATGTTAAGAATAAAGCCTATTTATAAGGGCAAGTGAGTATTGTTAGTTCGGGTTTGGGGGTAAGAATAACCTTATATATAAAAGGTTGAAAATAACAATATATGGGTATTTTCGGAGGAATGAGGAGCAAAACTTTGCTCTATGCTTAAAATGTTTGATTGAGTGAGTTATTGATTGCGTTTGTTCGCAAGTTAGCCACACATCTTTATATATATGACATACCCTACCCAAGAGCCTACGTTACAACCCTAAAAGTCCTCATCTGATTCTTGACTAAATATGCATACATATGCGATATACGAGTTTTTGATTATCACGAGTCGTTGAATGCATTTTTGTTGATCCGAGCGTATACACTTACCTTTTGAAAAACACAAGCGAATGAGTGCACCATTATATATTTATCTTTTGAGAGGATGCATTCTTTTGATTTTAAGGTGAAAAGTTAACACGAGCTCAGCTTAAGAGTTTTCAATAAAAGTCTTTATATTTTCAAAATTATATTTAATGCACAACATGACTCTCATCCAACTACTTTCATACTTACTTGGTTTTGATTCTTTTGTTTGTTCGAGGACGAACAAACCAATTAAGCGTGGGGTGGTTGATTCGTACATTTTTGTTATGTATTTGTATATAATTCGAGTCATGTTTGAGTCTTTTTGTTGTCTTTTTTTGGGGTTAAGATTAAGCTATTTTACATAATTTTGCATTCTACAACTTTTTACTTAACTTTCCGATAATTGGTCATTTTGAGATAATTTCTGTATTTTCTCATGCAGCTAGGGCGCTTGACGATTCTGGGATTTCAAAAGTATTAAGCTCGTAAGACATTATGAGAATCAAGAGACAAGGACGAGAAAGTCAGCGTTGAAAAGTAGCCAAAAGGACACTCATTCGGTCAGATGGATCTGACATACGACCGGATTGACCTATGAAACCAAAACTGGTCGAATGGATCTTACATCTGACCAGATTAAACCCACTGTACTGACAGCCACTCGGAGGTCTCTGACATCCGACCGTATTGGCATAAAATACCCCCATCCGGTCAGATTCCTCAGACCATCCAGCCGGATGCAAGTGTTACAACTTAGATTTTCAAAAAAACTTCAGTTACGCAAGTAATGAATGGGGGGTTTGATGCTACAAAGAAAGAGGGAGGAAGGAGATCTTTATCTGGGTTATATCTTGGTTCTTGGGGAACATTCCTTGATACCATATAGTGAATGATATACTATAGCCCTCACGACAATTCGATCGGTTACGTTAGTTCATCATTTACCTTGAAGAACGTAGTAATCCGGAGATCATGACAAGCTTCTGGGTTAATAGCATAGAGTATCTCTTATCCGGAATCACTTGAGATAATATAGCTTTCACCATTCAATTTGATAGTACTTTCGTTCGGAATTAGTATTCTCTAAAACTCTTTTCTATTTTGTAGTTTTGAATCTTTCGATTGGTTGTTTCTTGTATTAATATTTGGTTCTGGAATAATAAGTATTTGTTTTGGAGATTTAAATTACTTAATTAGTTTTACACATGCTTTGTGTTTGTTAATTAGTCTGTCCATAATCTTGGTTTTATTTGGTTCTTAGTTTGGTGATTGATCTTAAATAGAATTGTGGTTTGTTAATGCATCGTAAGTGTTCGATAATATGCTTTGCCTCTGTTTGGTAGTTTAATATTCTTGTTAAGCTTTCAAATAGTTCATAAATTAGTTTTTAAATTCGTCGTTAAGTTCTTACATTGAGGTTGACACCCTCTTTGTAATATTAGTTTTAAATTGTAGATGCTTAAATTAATCAAATCAAAAACCCCTTTATGTTGTGTGTTGAGAATTAGAACTTGTGATTTTTGATATAATAAACATCGTCAACTCCGTATTTCCACTCCTCGAGAGAATCAACTCTGTTTAACTCGCCAGTCTACAGTGACCCCATTCTCTTGTGGACGAACTTGTTTTCCAAACATAGACGCGCATTGTTTAACTTGATTTTAATTTTGAAAGAGGAGATTTATTTTGACTAAAGAAGTCATAAATGATGATGATCAACCATTTACTGCTCATCAAGCTCATCAGATTGGAGCTTGGAAACAGGGAATGCAGGATCAATACACTGCACTGATCAAAAATCACACTTGGACTTTGGTTCCAGCACCTAAGGGGAGAAATGTAATTGGTTGCATATGGGTGTTTAAGACCAATAAAAACACCTATGGTTCAGTTGCTAGACACAAATCAAGATCGGTTGCTCAAGGTTTCTCTCAGCGACCTGGTTTTGGTTTCTCTGAAACCTTCAGTCCAGCCGTCAAGCCAATAACAATAAGAATAATCTTAAGCATTGATGTTTCTTGTGTATGGGATATTAAACATATTGATTTTAATAAATCATTCCTCCATGGAGATTTACAAGAAGTTATTTATATGAAACAACCTCACAGTTTCGAACAACAGAAATACAAACAGCTTATCTATAGACTCACCAAGGCTGTTTATGGGCTAACAGGCCTCTGGAGCATGGTTTGGCAAGATTAAAGGAATACTTCAAGGTCTTGGATCAAAATCTGATGCTTCTATTTTTGACAGGTTGAAGAACGGGTCAAGAATTTATCTCCTCATCTATGTAGACGATATACTGATTATAGGGAGTAATGAGAATGAGTTCGCTTTAGTTGTTACCAATTTAAAAAAGGTTTTGTTGCTTAAAGAGTTAGGCAGTGTTAAACACTTTTTGGGAATTTGTTTTAACACATCCACTGATGAAATGTGTCTGAGTCAAGGACAATACATAACAGAGCTTCTCAAGCGAGCTAATATGCTATCATCTAACCCGGTTCATACTCTAATGATTACTTCCAACAACCTGTCGAGATTCAAGGGGAGCAGCACAGGCATAAATCCCACTCTTTATAGAAGCCTGGTCAGAGGTCTATAATATGTAACCATTATGAAACCTGAGATTTCCTTCAGTGTTAACAAAGTTAGTCAGTTCAAGGATAATCCTTTAAACACGAGCTGGAGAGCACTAAAGCGAATTCTAAGATATTTAATAGGCACCATTGATCATGGACTGAGAATAACGAGAGCTCCAACTTTCAAATTGACTGAATTTTTTGACTCTGATTGGGCTGCCGACCTTGATGATAGGAAGTCTATAAGCGGTTTCTGTGTCTATCTTGGATATAATCTTGTATCAAGGATTTCGAAGAAGCAAGCTTTTATGTCTATATCGAGCACTTAGGTAGACTACAATACTTTAGCTAACACCACAACAGAAATGACATGGATAGGATATCTAATTAAGGAATTGAAAGTTTGGTCAGTTCGCACGTATACCATTTGGGTAGATAATTTGAGCACTATTGCTAAGTCCTAAAATATAGTCTTACATGCAAGAACTAAGCACATTGAGCTTGATCTTATTTTTGTTAGAGACAATATTCTTTCACAACAGCTGATAGTGCGATATGTTCCTTCTTCAGAACATATATAAGATATTCTGACAAAACCTTTAAGCGAGCAATTCTTCACCAAGCTCAGAGACAGGTTGAGAATCATGCCCAAGATCTCGTTCGAATTGAGGTGCTGTGTTAAGCGATAAAATAAACTACAATGATCTGATGGATTCAGGTCTCATGGCAAAAGACCTATTGGGCAACCTGATAATCTCAAGTCGCATGATTGGCGACCTGATTGGTTCAGGTTGAGTGATTGTCGACCTGGCAGGTATCAATGCGAGAGGTTTGCATGGAGTCTACAACACAACGATTGATGTCAGCACTAAATCAGTAAAGTCCTATCTGCTACAGCTGTCAAGTTGTACTGTAGCATTACTGGCCACACGATCATAGCTAGTCATTATCAGATGTATTGTGGCTTTTATGACCACAGGATCTAGGGCAACCATAGACTTTTATGCTATTATAAATAGCTATGTATTTCATTTATGTAAAGTATGAAATATATTACTAAAAATATAAAGTTCATTCTCCTCAGCTCTCCTTTACTTATATAAAGATTTTAGTAGCATGCCATTGATTGTATAAGCTCGCCATGAGCTCGCTACTTTTCTTTTAGAGCTTCATAACATGGAATACTCCATGCATTCCTTTTCCGACTGTCTCTCGTGCTGCATTAAAGAAATATAATTCTACGACATCACCTCATGCAAGATGTGGGTTATTTGCCCACGTCTTGTGCACTCCACCTTGTATCCATCTCATAAGTTGTGATATTTTCGAGAAACTTGGGGATCTTGTATGAACTGATGATAAGGCTCTGAATTCATACCAACTTTTTGCGTCTTGTGGATGGGACACTGGCATCATTCATACTCTGGGATATCTTCCAGAAACATCTACTAGACATTTGGCCGGATTAATACCGACCCGGGTTATTAACTTCTCCCATCTCTGTTGATAAACCTAAAAATGAGAAGTTTTCAAAATCTTGAAAGTATCGATCTTAGAATTACGTGTTTGTGGCCTAAGATCGATCTCTTCCTCATTAACCCTTGAGGCGGTGGGTTGACTCGAAGGCTCAGGATTTATCTTCGGAGTTCTGATTTTAACTTGAGACAGTTCATCCGTGGATGATTCCGTCTCAGTTGTCGTTCTAGGGGTACTTGAATCCCCTACTATAGGTCTAGAGCCCTGTACTCGAAGTGTCTCCTATTGCACCATTGAAGTGACCCGGAGAAGTTGCTTTCTCATTATAGACCATAAGTGTTCGTCGGCCTATAATCAATAAAGTATTCGATCGAAAACCATTTCTCGATCAACTCGTTATAACCTTTCGGCTACCTCTGTATTGAGGGTCAATGAATCGAACCCTCGTTAAAGCATCTCCAGGTGCTCCCTTAGATTCCTCTCCATTTTGAGGAATTAGTCGATTTCTTACCCCTCCATCTCTTGTTAAGAAATTTGTAATAACATTCTCATGAGATTTTATAAAAACAATATTATAATCATAATATTGACATTCTGCTTGCCATCTAAGTAATCTAGCCTTTTCTGGTTTAGATTCAATTTTGTTCTTTAAAAAAGCTTTAACACTCGAATTATAGATTTTTAAGATGAACTTCTTAGATAGTAGAATAAAGGCCATTTATTAAACGCCTTTCTAACTGCCAAGAGCTCCTTCTTGTTAATATGCTATCAATTTACTTCACTATTTGAAAATAGTCCGTTGCAATATTTGCATGACACTTCTCCTTTTGGCGTTACTTTTGTAAGAACAGCTTCCCAACAACAATCACTGGCATCCATGTATAGAACCAGTTCATCCTTGTCATTTGGAAATGCCAGTTTGGGAAGTTGTTTGTAAACCTCCTTAAGCTGTTTAATTCCTTCATGGTGTTCATTTTCCCATTTGAAATCGGCGTCCTTTTTTAGTAAGGAACTAAACACCTTCCTGTAATGTGCCAGGTTATTTATGAACATCCCAATGAAATTGATATGTCCTAGAAAACTTTGAAGTTAATTTATGTCCTTGAGTGCGTCTGGAAATCCATGTATCTTTTGTAGAATATGATTTTTATAGAATGATTCTAGACTCGTCGATTTCTATCCGAAGGAACTCGATTTTTCTTGTAGCTATTACTGTCTTCTTTTTCTAAAAGCACTAATCCTTCCTTGTGGCAAACATTTGAGAATATTTTCAAATATTTTAGATGATCCTTCATTTTTTTTTATGCGATGAGTAAATCGTCAATGTATACAAACATGAAACTGAAATAATCTTTAAAGAGACTGTCCATATTCATCTGATATATCTAGGGTGCATTTTCTAGACCCATGGGTATAACATTCCAGATATAGTGTCCTTGTGGTGTGGAGAAGGCCGTAAACTTCTTTCTTCTTTCTTCCATCTTAATCTGGTAAAGCTCAGATTTGCAGTCGAACTTGGAGAACACTTTTGCATTTTTAATGCAATTTACTCCATGTTCACTACTTGGAATATAATACCCATAAACTTCCAAGATGTTATTAATTCCCTTATAGTTAATAACTAATCCTATTTTTCCTCTTTTTATTTCTCCTTGGTTTTGGACTAGGAACCCTGGGCTACTGTATGGAGAGATGCCTATCTTTTTGATATTCTTGATTCATTAGGATATGCTTGTATCTAAGAAGCTCGTTTTCTTTTACGTCTTTCACCTTCAAAGATGCTTTGAGCTCATTCTTATCCCACCATTCTAGAGGATCTTTGTTGAAATTCTTTTGAGTTTTTCTTTCGATATCCTATAGTGAAATTTGTTCTTTAATAGTGATGTCTTGTTGTGAGCTTGTGTCTAGGCTAGCATTAAGGAATTCAATCGCTTGTGATTTTATCCTCTTTTCCTTTTGGCCTCCTAGATTCTCATTTCATAGTTGGAGAATTACTTCTCCATACCTTCTTCGGCCCTTCATTTTTGGGTGTCGAACTTTTACTTCATCACCACGCTTGATGCGAAAATTGATTGGCATTTTTCTGTGGAATGTCTCTCTTAGTCGCTGCACTATAATCTTATGATCACATGGGTTGTGAAAATAGGTCTTCTAGTCTCATATTCTTGCGTGAGTCTTTTAAATGTATGTAGGAAATTATTTCCTAAAAAGATATCCACTCCCGTATCATGAAAATAGATTGGTGGAGTCTTGACCTTGTACCATGGAGTACCATTTGCTTCTCCCATCATCATTTCTGTTTGCTTGATCCCTCTGTTAAGGACTATAATCTTTCTAGAGAAATATCTTCCCGCTAGAGGAGATAATTCTTCTTCCATTTATTTGGGGAAGACTTTTGGTTTATCTGTACAGATTCTTGCACCTTAGTCAATGTAGGCTGCAAAATATCCTGCACGATATTTTTCATATATAATTTCGACAGGAATGTATATGGAGAATGGACTGGTGATCATTTAATTCTGTATCATTTTTCATCCACCGTAAACTCCATTCCATATCTTAATCTTTCCCAAGGTTTATGATCCTCAAGAAATTCTATCCCTAAAGTTATTTGCTCTGGGATTCTTCCTGCGCTACCCTTAATAACTGTTTTAATTTCTCCAATCTTAAGCATTCCTTGATATCTTCATAGGGAAGGTTGTTGTAAGTTATATAATGCATCGCAAGGGAAGACATTATCTTTTAAAGTAATGTCGAATATCACTTCTACACCTCTCCATCCTTCTTGGCATTTCAACTCTCATTAGTTTTGAATACTTCAGGTGCTCGACTGCTTTGGCTGATTCTTGGACCTTCCCAATGAGGTCCACTAATCATTATGTCTTGTTGGAAAGACATTCTCCTTAGTTCGATCATGAAGCTCTTGCTTTTATTAAGAACCGAACAATCTTTGATTCTCATGTCGATTTCTCTAATTGTTGGATATTACATGATCTCCGGTAAGACAGCTTTTGCCACGTCTTTGAAAATCCTCGGTATTTCTATGAGCTCTTTTCTCAAGAATACTTTTGAATGATGAGTATTCGAGAGTGCAAAGGAAATCTTGTATGTAATTGAGTAGGGTCTGTTTCCCTCCGTCATCAGGTCTGGCCTCTTAAAGTCTTGATGATGGGTAAGAACTCTCGATCTGCCATATTATACGTAATTCTTGGGTAGATGTTGAGTGCTAATTTACCCGTGTACAAATTTCTCGTGATCGCTCCAAGACAAGAATCTTTGAGATTTGAGATTCTTTTATCAAATAGAGCAAGATTTAGTGGCGAATCAACTCCTTCTTTAAAAGTTGATTTTATAATTATTCTAATGCTCCAATATGGATCCATGAAAGTGTACTCAGCATTTTTCTTTTGATTCCGCTCTTACTCTCCTGGATTTATTTGTAGGGGATTAGTTGCATCTCATTTTGGTTTCATGTGTATTCCATGTGTATCGCGAATTCTCCCATGGAAACTCTATGGATAGTTTTGTGTTTCTTGTTCCTCAAACCTAACTTATCCATCGCCTTTTCCATTTCTCCGATTGTAAATCCTTCATACATTTGGAGCTTTGGATCTTCTTTCATTATTCTCATAAGTGTTTTATGAGAAACAATTTTATGTGAGAGGAGTCCCGACATATTTTCCCTAACTACTTGTTGAAGAAATTCTCCTTCACTTCGATTCTTAAAATGATCCAGTTCCATCTTTAGCGTAATTTTCTTCTTCATAGATGATTTCATCTAAGGGTATATCCTCAAATTGATACAAATGTACCAGATTTTCATAATAGACAGCTTTTTCAAACTCTTGGGTTGTCTTAAACTGTCTAACTCCTCTTTTTTGATTCTCAGGGCAATCTGTAGAAATGTGATCTTTAACTCCACACGTCCAGCAGTTACAATCTTTAAAACTTTCATTAGCTCTGGTATGAGTTTGTCTGAAATCTCTTTTTGTTGGAGTCTTGCTGGTAACGAGCCCCGATTTTAGCTTGGCCCCGTCCTTTGTTTTAAATTATAGTTTCTGGCCTTTTGTTTTCACCAGAAACTTCTTGGTTTTCTTGTTTCTATGAGCATAAGGGTGGTTTCTTTCCAAGGGCTTGGTATTTTTGTAAAGAAAAGTTGAGCCGCATCTCCATCATTCACCTTGGATTTCCACCAGTATTCAGTGAATGGTTGAATATATTCGTCCACGTGACAAATATCTTGTAACTCGAGGCAATAGAGGGCTTTTCGATATTTCTTCTATTTTTCCTCTTCCATTTCTTCGAAATATCCTGTGCTGATAAAATAGATTTTGAATAATTTAGCCATATTATAAACTATTCCTTTTAATGATTCACCAAATATGACCCTCATTTATATATATACTCCTGTTAAATCCCACGCAATCTTCACCGATCCTTCAAGGCTCATTTAAAGGAGTAAAATGAACCATTCCTTCTCTACGCCAAGAGTTTCATCCGCAATTCGCATTGCAAATGCCTAATCGTCTATTATTATCTCTCGATTCTTGAAATTTGGGGTGTCCAGATTTAACATTAATCCATACAGATGTATAGGATCAAGTTGAGACTTCCCGCGTGTTGAGAATATTGGGCCTTCGAGAACATTTCCTGGTACCCACTATATTTGTAGGATCTCCTTTTATGGTGAGATCTCGGACATGTGGCATTGGTGCTTCTGTTACTAGTTCATGTGAAGCCGTACTTTTGCCTGAATTAAAACTTGTTGGTGGTGGTGTAGGAGATTTCTCGGTACCAAGTCCAAAGAATCTTCTGAGTTCATTTTTAGATCCACAATACCCAATCATGTGAAGGATTCGATAAGGTCGTGTAGATCTTCAATGTTGATTTTCTCCATTACATCTTGGGTTGTAATGGGGTTCCCTTGATTATTACCATCATCTTTTCTTCTTCCGTTGGTTTTTATTTAACCTCGGTCGGTTTCCCCTTTTGGTGTAGAAGGGTTTCCGTTCTTAAAATTATACGTCGTCTTCCTCCGGATGTACTTGGTTTCGCTTCAAGGGACTTGACTCATTTTTGAACATCAATTGGGATCTCTCGTGTTTCCTTTCAATGTTCACATATTTCTTTCATCTTCACCTGTATATGTTGTTCATGGTGGTCGATGTCTTGTACCATTCTTTGGATTTCTCTAAGATCTTTAAGATTCTTAGAGGAATCGAATATCACCTCGCTGCAGTTGGATCTATTGATGGGATTCATGAGCGGCGTCCCTATGATTCATCAGATCAGTCTTTAACATCTGGTTTACCCAAAGGTAACACATATGATACGCCTTTTGTTTCTCGCACTGTCTCAAGGTTTCCCTGTCGACTCCGGCCAGATCTTGTTCAACATATTGGTTGACCCAATATGTTATTTTCTCTTTATGGTCCAACTCGTATATTTCCAAGATTGGGATATATCGCCTGAAATGAATACATCTCGAATACTCGTTCAGATCCATTTTTAGAGATAAATCTCCTCACCAAAAGTTTATTACATAATTATAATAAATTTTCTTTATAAGTTCTTGATAAACCTAGGTTTTGATACCATTTTACAGATCATCTTATCATGGCAATTTTCGGAATATTCTAAGCCGATTATTAATTTTAAAGGCACAAAGTATTTACTACATAACCATTGAGTATTAGATACATTAAAAGTAAGTACTCATATTCTAAACAATAAAATTTGACTTTTATCCACAAAAGAACAAACTCATTAAATAGGTATAATTTTGAGTTTTTATAAAACAAAGAGTGATCATAAAAGTCAAATATGCAATAGGGAGTGCAGGATGAATTTATTTTTGTGGGGAGTGAACCACAAAATGACATATGAGTTGGGGAATTATCTTCAAAATTCCTACTATATATATATATATATATATATATATATATGTACGTATGTATGTATGTACACACACATACACACACACACACACACACACACACACACACACATATATATATATATATATATATATATATATATATATATATATATATTTATATATATATATATACATATACATATATATATATATATATATATATATATATATATGTGTGTGTGTGTGTGTGTGTGTGTGTATTAATGATAAATTCCCATATCCTATGTGTCTTCTTCCCACGTTTCGTTAGCTTCAGAAAGAATTTTGGTGCTTCGGTGTTATCTGAGCCTAATATCTCCCTAATTTAATATGTACTTTTATTATATTTTACCTAATTTAATATTTTCCTATTATTATATTTTTCCTAATTCAATATTTTCATTTTATAAATTATATGTTACGTAATTCAATATTTTCTTTATCATGTTTTGACTAATTCAATATTTTAATGTTATTCACCTAATATAAAAATATAAATAAATCATACTTAATTAGAAAAAAAAATCTATATAAGTTGGACTAATTTTTATTTATAATAAAAATTGAAATAATTTTATTTTTAGAATTTTAGAAATTCTATTTTAGAAAAATACGAGTTATATAAAATTATTACAAAAGGAAAATAAAAAAATATATAAACATGAAATTCCTTATCTAATCCTTATATAATGAATCGAGAATAACATTAAATATTTATATAAAAAAATATTGTACGCCAAAAAAAAAGGAAACAAAATAAAATAAAATAAATAATAATAAATTATTTCACCTAAGAAAATAAATATTAATAAATTATAAACCCTCTTATGTAATTCCAATATAATGCATTGATACACACATTGTATATGTACATGACCAAAGTAGTGTCTTATGCAAAACAAAAACAAAAAAAAAGAAAGAAAAGAAACAACAAAAAATAATATTACATATATTACAAGTTAGATATATATCATTTTTCTAATAGAATTATCAGTGTTTTATATATTTTAATTTTTATACCACAGATTCACATGTGAGCGAGCGGGTATTGTATGTTTTATAATTTTTCAAACTCAATAATTTACGGGTTTTCCCATCAAGTTTAGGGTATACTGTTATACCTTACAACTAATTTTGTGAAATACTTGAAAATTGTTTATTGTGAAAGGACCACCGGTGGTTTTCCGGTGGAAACCTCTCTGATGCTTAAGTCAGTAAAGCGTATGAGGTTTTCTCTTAGCAAGCAAAGAAGAAATGCACAAAGAATGACATACCTCTCTCAGCCTTGGGGATGAGATATTTATAGCTTTCCCAGTGGGGACCCTTTTCCTGGATCTCGGAAACAAAGGCCACGAATCAGGGGCCATTTAAACAACAGATTCTGAAAAGTGGTCCCACTTGTCCCCCCGCCAGGGGTTAGGAGGCCAGGTCTTCCTTAATCAAGGTCTCCTTTCTACCGGTAAGCCTACCTTTATATTTTCAAGGTTCATCTTGCAGGAGGTCTTCCACGAGCTCAGGATAACTCCCGGGCTGAGATAACGCTGCTCAAATCTACTAAGCTCAGGACAACTCCTGGGCTGGGGTGACCTTTTCTCTGACCAGGTCAACCTCACCAAGCGTAAGCTGTCCTGAGATTCCTTCCTTGGCTATCTAAATCCAGGTCTACCCCAATCCGGGTCATACCTGTTCATGCCTCATCAACTCCTCCCCCCGAAATAGTTTGGGTAGAGTTGTAACACTCCAGGATCTTTTTAGAAATAAATGAGGTCCCACTCATCTTTATTGTTTCTCGCACTAGTATGAATCCCATGAAATCCTCCTGACAACCAGGCCTAATTATTGGTATTAGTGGTGTCGGCCCACATTCCCAAACGGTTGACATACCCACACGTCTTTCCAAGTATTGTACCTGATAAGTCAGCGACGTGTGTCCTACCCTAGGACAGTTGGCGTTCCAGCTCACCACCTAGGGTACTGTTCCTCTGCCCACATTAAATGCGGGGATCCCATCAAATCCCGCCTTTATCGATTCCCGTTTTTTTGAATTTATCTATACTTATTTTATTCCCACTGGACTCTTTCTCTTTTTCACTTTTCCATTTTCAAGAAATCTTCCAAGTCTTTCTTTTTTTCTCTCTCTGATACTCCGGTGAATTCTAAATTTTCCAGCGTGACTCTTCCAGCAAATCTCTTAGACCAGGTACTCCCTTAGCCCTTTAATCTTCTTTTATTTCCCCTATAATGACGTCATCCTCTAATGCTTCCTTCGTTGACACTTCTCCGCCGCCATCTGTCATTCCGGCGGTGGTGGCAGTTTCTTCCTCCCTGCCGTCAGACCCTACGGCGACGGCGAGAGTCTCTTCTTCGTCTCCATCGAATGCCCCAGCGACGGAACCCTCCTCTTTATCGCCTTCTTCTCCCGCAGATACGGCGGCTGATGCTGCCGTTTCCTCTTGCTCGGACGGCCTGGAGTATCCTCCGACCATTGCAGACCACCCTAAGATCACTTCCATTTTAAGCAAAAGGACAGTAGAGGAAATCCGCTATAAACACAAAATCTCTGACCCCTATGACCCACACTGCCCTCCGGTGGGTATTATAGCCTGTCAATCGCCGGCAGGCTGGTTAACTTTTTACCAAGATCAGTTCCAGGCGGGCCTGCGCCTCCCCGTGCAACCTTTAATGCTAGAGATAGCCCATATTTACCAGATACCCATTTTCCAGTTCACTCCTAATTCCTTTCGCATCATGGTTTGTTATAGTTTGGCCATGTGCTATGTTGCCTTAGACCCTTCTGCTCACATCTTTTTCCAGCTCTTCCAAGCGAAGAGCTCTTTCCCGGGCTATTTCTACTTGACAGCCAGACCCGGGGTTCATTTTTTGTTTAAGCTCCCTGCTTCCAACAAGGACTGGAGGAAAGAATTCTTCTTTGTTTATTGCAGTGGGGATTGGGGTTTCGATCCTAAGCCCATTGAGGGGCTACCTTCATATCCACCTCTATTCTCTACAAACAGGTCTGTCCGCGTAAAAAAGATCATCTCTACCTTAAATGAGAATCCCCTCCACGTGACCGACCTTCTCCTTCGCTTTGTCTTGGACTTTTCTTCTAGGTTCGTTTTGCTTATTTATTTTACCCTTACCCTTTTCTTCTGTTTTCATCCAAGATGATGCGCCAAATGATTGAGGCTGCTAAGAAAAAGGCGGGAGGAGCCTCAGGGTCAGCCGGGCAGGGAGCAGGCCCCTCTTCTTCCACCCCAGCTCAAGACCCTCTGGAGAGCAGCTCCAATCCTGCCCAATTGCCTCCCCGACCTGCTATTATTAGGCCCTCTTCTTCTGATTCTTAGGAAGATACGCTTCCTCTATCTAAGAGGCCGCGCACAACCTCTAGCAGCCGCGCCGTTGCGGCCCCATCTTTACCTCACGACACTCTTCCCCCCCAGTACTCGCAGTGGTCTGCCTCCGATTAGTCCAATCACCAACTGCTCGAGAGAGACAGCCTTCCAATACATGCTCCGACAGATGCTACCCGTGGATCAGTCGAGCATGGAGAAAATGACGGATACAGAATTATTGGAGTCCTGGTGCCAGGATGAAGTGCGGGTAAATTTCTTACTTTGTATTTTCAATTTTGCTTGTTCGATTGCTAACTTCTTCTCTTTTCTCATATAATCAGGCCTTCTCCAAAAAATCCCTCCTAGCCAGCCGAATCACCCGGTCATTGATCCGGTTCGATGTGTTTAAGGAAAACAAAGAGCTCGCTATGAAGACGGATCGCCTCAGGGCTCTTGCCGAAGAGAGAGGAGTGAAACTGAAGATGCAAGAGGAAGATCTAGGAGAGCTAAAAGAGAAACTCAAGAAGGCGAAGGCAGAGACTGCAGAGATGGGCAAGGCCCAGGCGAAGATGATCGAGACCGCTCGTGCCGAAGCAAGGGATGAAGCTCTGGCAGAAGCTCGCAGTCTGGTGGATGAGGCCCTGGCCAAGGCCAAGGCAGAGTGGAAGATGGAGTTTCTGGGCTCCGAGGAGGACCTCAGGTTGGTTCAACTGGCCAGGGAGGAGACCAGGAAAGCTTTCTTGGGGTCAAAAGAGCTCTATTCCTTGCTCGTCCCTGAGGTCATGGGATACTGCTACTTTGCTCTGGACGAGCAAGTTAAATGGAATGCAGCCAACGCAGCCAATCCTAACGCTGTCTTTGACCGGGATTTGCGACTGAAAACTCCTCCTGAACCCACCTCTTTTGTCTATGCTAAGGAGCAAGACCGCTTGCATCTAGCTGAGGCCGCGGAGTTTGCCGAGCATGTTCTTTCTATATTTCGCTCTCCTCTATCTACAATGTCTCAACCAGACTAGGCTCGTGCCTTGGCCGTCACTGACTCTTCTCCATCCCCAACCTTCGCCGGTCTGGGTGAGCTGCCTGGAGGAGCTTCCCCTGGTGCTTTGACTAATGATGCAGTGGAGCAACTGGCCACAGAGTTGGATGTTGAGCCTTAGCTCCTTTTGCCTTCCTTTCAAATGAACAGACCTGATGTTGTTGCATGTGTGGCTGGTCTGATTTTGGATTTATCTTGAAATTTGTATTATGACTTTAGGATTAATGATAATCTCTAATTTTGTCTTGTCATGACTGTTGAGTTTCTAGGGTTTCCTGGTTTTCTGAAAACCCTAGTACTTTTTGATTCCATTTGCACGTGCTTTTATCCCCTTAAATATGTGCCTGTTTTCATTATTTTCTTTCCAATTTTCTGCAATGGCGTCTTCTCCTCTTCTTCAAGAACTCGTTGGCATGAATAGAAAGAACATCTCTCTGGTTGTTGAGAATTTTAAACTTTCCGATCATCTGACCTCACTCAAAGAAAAGATCGGCTACCTCTATCGCCTTTTGGGGAGAAAAAGGCAGAAGAAGCGTTTTTACAAGAAGGAGTGGGCTGTGCTCCACCAGATGAACCGCCAACTGAAAGAGGAGAGGGCTGACTTGACTAAGTCGGTGAACCGCCTGATCGTAGCTGCCAGCGAGGCTCATGCACTTGCCAAGCGGGCTGACAAATACCGCCATCGTCTGCATGAGACCGAGCGTGAGCTTTGGCATGTTCGCCGGGCTCTGGCCTCAGATCGGAGATCTGTTCAAGGATGATCTTTTGTGTTTTTGTATTTATTTCCTGCATTTTTGTAATCAAAATTGCCAACCTTCGTAGAAGGTGTAGCCAACTTGTATTTTGCATTTCCAATAACTAATGAAATATATATTTGCAAAAATACTACGATAAACATGAAAGATTTTCTTTTAACCGATCTTTTATGTTCAAAGTTCGTGGATTGTGTTTTTGGACTTACCCTCTAAAGACTCCGATTTTAACCGGGTCTTTCTAGGGGTTGACCAACCAGGGCAAGCATTTCACAAACTTTGGGCTGATCATAAGGTCAGGCATTATCGTTGGTCGTCTTGGCGTACCTGTTCAAGAAAGTTAGAATATTTAACGGACGATTATTCTAGGTCAACCCTGGTGTTTCTTGGCAACTAGATCTGGAAATACAAGCGTCTTCTTTTTAAAGTAGTACTGATTTGACTTGCCAGTCAGGTCAGGAAGTTTGGGGCATCCGTCCTTAGCCAATCCTTGGCTATACTGACAATCAGATCACGTAAAATCGAGGGCATCCGCCTTTATCCAATCCTGGCTTAAACTGACGATCAGATCAGGCCAAATCGAGGGCATCCGCCCTTAGCCAATCCTGGCTTAAACTGACGATCAAGTCAGGAAATCGAGGAAGTGTGGGCGTCTCTGGAAATCCTTAGCCGCTGAACTCTATTATCCATTTGACCAGCCTTCCAGACGTCTCTGGCTTATCCATGATAGCTTTTAATGGGAGATTGGTCCGCACGACTATGCTGTGGGAGAGGAAGTATGGGCATAGTTTACGAGCTGTGCCAATCAGAGCCAACATCGCCCGCTCTATCTCTACGTATCTCATCTCTGCGTCATGCAAGACCTTTCTCCAATAGTAAACCGGCCTCTGCATTTTGCCTTCTTCTCTAAGCAAGACAAAGTTGAGTGCCTGCTTCCCCACAGATAGGTATAGGATTAAAGTCTCTCCCTGGATAGGCTTTGTGAGCAAGGTCATGCTAGCCAGGTGCTCTTTTAACAATTTAAACGCTTCCTCGCACTCGTCATTCCATTGAAATCTGGCTTTCTTACGCAAGGCCTGAAAAAATGGCAAGCTCTTCTCAGCCGAGCGCGAGGCAAATCTACTCAAGGCGTTGATCCGTCCCGCCAAACACTGCATCTCTCTGACATTTCTTGTCGCCTTCATGTCCATAATTGCTCTTATCTTTTCAGGATTCGCTTCGATACCCTTCTCTGTTACAATATATCCCAGGAATTTTCCAGCTCTTACCCCAAACATACACTTTTTGGGGTTGAGCTTCATTCTATATCTTCGGAAGGTATCAAAGGTCTCCCTTAGATCATCCACATGTGAGCTCTCCTTCACACTCTTTACTAGCATATCATCTACATAGACCTCCATATTTCTCCCCAGCTGGTTTTTGAACATCTTGTCCACCAATCTCTGGTATGTGGCTCCTGTGTTCTTGAGTCCAAATGGCATGACCACATAACAATAAGTCCCTTTCGGGGTTATAAAACTAACCCGCTTTTGGTCTTCTTTGGCCAGACGGATCTGATGGTAGCCTTGCGAGGCATCCATCATGCTCAAGAGCTCACAGCCTGAGGTGGAATCAACAAGCTGGTCTATCCTTGGAAACGGATAGTGGTCTTTTGAGCAGGCCTTATGGAGGTCACGGAAATCTATACACATCCGCCAGTCGTCCGTCTTCGGTACCACAACTGCATTGGAGAGCCATTCCGGAGACTGTATCTCCTGGATATGCTTAGCCTTTAGCAATTTCTTTACCTCAGCTTCAATGATGGCCTCCTTTTCAGGCCCGAAGTTACACTTCTTCTGTTTGACTGGCTTCACATCAGGGCTAATGTTAAGGTGATGCTCAGTTACATCCGGATCAATCCCCACCAGATCTTGGGGAGACCAAGCAAAAACATCCTCACTGTCTCTTAACAACGAAACCAGGTCTGTCAAGACCTCTAGGCTAAGGGTCGTTCCTACGCGGAGGACCCTACTCTCGTCCCCCGGAACTACTTCAACTAACATCAGCCCTTCTTCTCTCCTAACCAGGTCTAGCCTCGATTGCTCCACCCGAGCCCTCTTGCTCTGTCTTTCCTCCTCATTATTCCTCTTAATGCATTCAACATACGTCTGACGTGATGCATACTGATCACCTCTTACCTCGCCTATTCCATCTTCTACCAGAAACTTCATCTTCTTATGATAAACCGATATCACGGCCTGGAACTGGCTCAGGGATGGTCGGCCTAGCATAACGTTATAAGAGGATGGCGCATCTACTACCAGAAAACGTACCGTTCTAGTCACCCTATACGGCTCCTCACCCAATGTCATGAGGAGCCTGACCCCTCCCAAAGGTTTCAGGGCTTCCCCCTGCAAACCCAACCAAAGAGGTGGTGACCTCTCCCAACTCGACATCCAACTTCAACTTTTGAAAACACTCATAAAACAAGATGTCAGTGGAACTTCCTGTATCCACAAAAATTTGCCTCACGTTATAATTGGCGATGGTAGCCGTTATAACTAAAGCGTCCATGTGAGGGGCCAAAATGCCATCGCCATCTTCTGATCTGAAACAGATATTTGGCGTGGATGCCATTTGCCCCACCTCTCGTGATTTTCGAACTAAATCTCTTGCTGCTCTAACGTAGCTATGCTGCGTCCGCTTAGAATGCTCCTCCAATTCTCCACCAGTAATCATCTGGATTTCTCCATGAATGACCTGGGCCTGATCAGTCCGTCTTCCTTCAGTACGAACCCTATACTGATCTCTCTTACTCTGCTGAGACCGGTCATAGCTGCTACGACAAGATCTGGTTTCCTCCTTCCTCATTCGGACATACTCCTTCAGGTGACCTGCCTGAACCATTCTATCAAGTTCGTCCTTCAAATGAGTGCATTGCTCTGTATCATGTCCATACTCGTTATGGAAATGGTAGAATCGGTCAGACTTTTCCTTCCTGGGCTTCTGCGAGTAAGTCTTAGGCTATTTCAGCTCTGGGTGCCTCTCTATTGCTTGCAAAATTTCACCCTGCGGCGTTGCCAGAGGGGTATACCTCTCAAAACGGGGTCTCCCTCCAGACAGGTCTGGCCTAGGCTTCTTCACTGCCGCCCTGTCTTCTCTGTCGTATCTTTCTCTTTTCTTCTCTCCTTCTAACTTGATTTTCAAGGCCTCCTCCAAGTGAATGTACTTCTCAGCTCTCTCCAAGAGCTCTCTGAATTTCAGAGCTCGCTTCACCACCAGCGACTGAAAGAATTCCCCACGCCTAAGGTCCTAGGCCAATGCATTCTGATCGAAGATTTCTTAGCACTCTAAGAAATCTTCTCCGCAATAGTACGAAGTCAATTGTAGAGCGGTAAGCTTTTCCCGAGTCGTGTCTCTTGAGGATAGATATAATCGCCGTTAGGTGGTTTTAGTTACTCTCATGTCAAGCTTAATTACACTAATCTACACTAGGAAAGCATTAATCATTGGTTTGGTTTGAGTTTTAATCACTCAACTTGAATTGAAAAGAGAGATTGAAATACATCAATTAGGGTAAGGAAAATAAAATTGAAAATTAGCTTGAACTTAATTAAACTTAATGACTCAAACTAAACCTAGTTACTGACCTTAATTAAATTAATACTACTAACTAAGAAGACTTGTAAATTTAAAGGCTAAAAAGGAGGGAAAGTCAAACTTAAATTCAAAGGAGGTCAAAGCATTTAATAGGTAAAAGTCAAAAGTCTTAAAAATGGAAAGCTAATAACAACTTTAAAGCCTCCAATGTTTGTTTGAACAAAATGAGTAAAAAGCTTCAACATGAAGGTTCAATGGAGATTTTACTACAGAAGGAAAAACAAACTAGAAATTTGAAGAGGACTTTGAAAATGGCAAGAGAACCACAACAACATCTAAAATTAAACCACTACAAACACATAACAACATTAAACATCATAAGAACAACACAATAAAAAGGGAAAATTTACTACCAATTTTTACTCCAAACAAAAGCTCCAAATGTGGCTTACAATCTTCAAAGCACCAAGATTGTCTTCATAAAATCAAATCTACAAATGAGAGAGATGCCACCTTCTCCAACACTTGTGAATAACTACCAACTAGCTAATTAACTAAGCTAAATCAACTAACTAACTAAGGATTAAGTCTAGGGTTTGCAATGGAATAGTGAAAATGGGCTTGTAAGAGATTGAGAGGGGTTCAAAATCAACCAAGAAAGGATTAGGTAGGTGAAGGAAAGTGATAGCCTATTTATACAAAAATACAGGGGCAAGAATGTCAAAACGGGTCAAAAATCTGCGTCTCAGTCGATCGACAGCTACCATTCGATCGACTGCAAGTCGATCGACTGAAAGCCGTCGATCGACTGGAATGCCTAAAATTCACAAAACACACTGCCCACCAGTTGATTTCATCTCTCCAGTCGATCCTTCAGTCAATCGACTGGCACTCAGTTGATCGACCGGAGTGCAGCCAATCGATTGAAAGGCAGCTCCGGCTCATTTTCTCGTCTCCGCTCTAATCGTCCGTCGGTTGTTGCTCCTCGTTCACGCTGTGTTTTCTTGCTTTGCCCATTCCGATCCGAGTCGAGTGGGATGCTCTGAGCGTGCGCGGGTCCCGCTTGGTCATCCTACGGCCAAAAAATGAAAAAGAGTAAAATTGTACGAAAAACTACTAAAAATCGCACAAAAGTTATAAAAACCTAAAACTAATAAAATCGGCCAAAACGACTCCTAATACACATAAAAGCAAACAAAACACATGCAAGCGCGACACAAAACGGTAACAAAAATACGTACAAAAACATGCAAATCAACCACCCCACACTTAGAATGATTGCTTGTCCTCAAGCAAAACTAAAATGAAATTACAAAACCGCCCCCCGGACAATGAACTAATGCACCAAACCTAACTTGAGACGTCGTATACTACAATACTTGTTAGCTTGGCTAAAAGGACGACAATGATGCGTTGACTAAGAAAGTTTAGGTCGACTACCGAAACCTAAAAGTACTAGGTAACCCTCCAAGTCGGTTCCCTCGTCCTTGCCCCGGCTAAGGTCTATCCACGCTCGAACGGTTAATCGGCTCCCTACTAGCCTCGATTATCTACGACTCTCTTTACACATAAAACCTAAAATGGGAAGTAAAAAGTGCAAGAATTGCACATTTATTACGTAAGCACTTCAAGGATTTAGAATGTATCCTTGTTTATTTATCATCATCGTTTCTATTTTTCTTTTTTTTTTGAGGTACTTAAATAATATATACAATACAACGAGCGTTCAACGACTCCGATCATTCGTTGCTACTAGCAACTTACAATATTAAAGTTTGATCGAGCACGTGGAGCAATTGGCGACTCCAAAATACAAAGTAAAACCCTATAGAGAGTATTCGATAACAAGGCTAGTCGAGGCACTAGTTCAAAATTGAGCACAAGGATAGCACGAAGCTAAAGCCGAGCAAAGTTTCCAACAAGTCAAATTCCCTAAGTACACTAAATCTGATCGACAATCTAAACGTCTTAACCAAATAATCAAAACCGCGTCACTTTGCCAAGGTACCAAGAAAACATAGCACACACGCTACTCAAATCAACACAAGCAAGCATGCAAGAAATTAAAATCCTAAGACGAACCCTAACCACCCCACACTTAAAACCTAGCAATGACCTCATTGCATATTAAGCTAAGTAAAGCGTTAAAATGTGTAAGGAAAAGAAAAGGCCCCTATTTCCGAGCTTGTGTCGATGCGGTCATGCAAAAGTCTTCTCCGAAAGCCGAGGCAAGCTATCCACAAGGAATTAACAAACGATAGTTGTAAAAACAAACTTTTTACAAAAACCAAAAATCTTTTTGGGTTTTTTTTTTTATTTTGATTTGTTTTGGATTTTTCAAGAGATAGACAGAAATAAAAGAACATAATCGAAACAAAATGAAACAAACGAAAATAGCGTGCCAAGTTAACGGAAACAAAATAAAAAGGATAATCGGAGAATCAATGACGTCTCCTACGTCGGGGTTGGAGGTTTGCCTCCTCGTCCTCTTCTTCCTCCTCTTCTTCTTCCTCCTCTACCTCGTTTCTGTCTCCCTCTCCGTTGCTCCCCTTCTCATCCCGAGCCAATCGACTCTCGATCAACAAGAGGCGACTATGGAGGGCGCGGTGTGCTCATTCATTTCTTGTTTGCCCGGCCCTCAACTCCTTCATGCCGGTGTCGAGCCGGTCGAATTAGGCGAACACTTGGTGTTGGAACTCGTTCCAACCCATGTCGGGACCCGGGACAGTGCTCGGGCCTCTCTCGCCATGCGGGATTGTCGCGTGGCTTGTGCTTGCTCCAAAGTGTTGCCCCGATTCGGTGTTCGGGGCTCCCTCGGGCTCGACACCCTCTTCGTGCCGTCTCTCCATATTGGCTTCCTCTTCGATCGCCTCTTGCACTTGCTCGTGGACATGGCGGCGTCGTGGATCGGTCGGGGCCTTTGGCGTTTTCAATATGAACTCTATCGGCTCAACTCTTTCAATATTTTCTGCCTTGGCGTCGAAACTAAAGTGTCGGGCGAGCAAAGTAATCATGGGTCCCATCCTGACCCGAGCGACACTCCTGTCCGTCGTCCTTCGAATCCCAAGAATTCTGGATTGGAGAAAGGGATAGGCGATGAATCGAAGGCCGATGTGAAGGCACCAAAGCATGAAAACCTCATCCTGGGTGAGGTTGGTGCTCTCGTGCTTGCCCATCAGTACATGGGCAAAGAACTTGTAAATCCCGAGCAATACCAAGTCGATGATTGCCGAGGCCTGGAAACGCGGAGTCCCTCGTCCGCCCGTGATAGATGCCCAAAATTGATGCAGCGTAAACCCTCGTCGCTCTACCCACAAAACTTGACAATCCAACCCGAGCACCGATTGAAGCACGTCTTGGGTGATTCGGCATTCGAATCCACGAAAACGAACGGTGAACTCCCCGCTCTCACGACTCGCGTAGGTCAAGAAGAACTCGAGCATTAGATTCGGGTATGCCGGTGCACGGAGAGATGCGAAATGACGCCCGCTCAAGGCATCGATGAATTGGAACGTCCGTGCCCCAAAATGCTCGTGGTCCCCATTTGCCATCCACCTTTGTAGGCGATCGATATCGAAGAAATGTGGGCAGGCGTATTTCCGTTGCGCAAGGCTTTGATACACCTCCCCTTCGGCTTCGGAGTAAATTGGGAACGAAGCTCCATAGATGTGGGCGAGATCGGGGCAATGGACTTCGTCAAACTCATCGTCGGAAAAATTAGACATAAGTATTATACGAAGTGAATCACGAGGGGAATACGAAGATTTTATTCAAGTAATCGGAAGGAATTTACACGATGGGAAAACGAAGAAGTTTTAGTTAAAAATACTCATTGGGGCATTTCATCGAGCACTTGGTGCGCAGGGTTTTCAATTGAGGAATTTTTGAGAAAATTGGAATAAGATCCTACACAAAACCCAACCAATCACAAATACGAATAACAAGGGTCGAGTTTCCAGTGAATTACCTAAATGAATGGCTCAAAAATGAGACTAGAACCGAAAAGCGACCCCCACCCCTATGTTTCAAAATTTGTAGCAATTTGAAGAAAACAAAGAGGAATTTGTGAGATGATCGAGTCTAGGCGAAGTGGGATGGAGATTACCAGGATAAGAAGGAATTTTGAGTCGAATCGACTAGCACTTGGAAATATTTGGGCTCCCTCGTCTTTCCTCTCTCGTTATTTTTTTTGAAGTATTTGTCTGTTTCTGAGTCGATCTCCCTTTTAAAAGAACATCGCGACACTAAAGCAGTCGATCGACTTGCTTTCAGTCGATCGACTGACCCTTCAAAACCCGAAAACTTACTGGAATTCAGTCGATCTCATCCGCCCAGTCGATCCGGCAGTCGATCGACTGCTGAGCAGCGGCCAGCTTTCCATTTTCGATTTCCTCCATTCTCGAACCATCATGATTTCTCCTACAAAACCCGAAAAGAAATAAAACCTAAGTTAAAGATCAAATGACAAATAATATATACAAAAATCGAAAGGAAATGGGAAAAAAAGGGGGGTTAGGAAGTCGTGGGTTGCCTCCCACGTAGCGCTTTTGTTTAAAGTCGTTTGCTCGACTATCCTCCTTTGATCATGATCCCGTGGGGGCATGTCTCCTAAATCCTCCTCCTCCACGGTCACGAATTCGAGATCCTTGGCTTGCAACAATCCGTGCCGGTAAGGCTTAAATTGTGCGCCATTCACTTGGAAATGCTCGTTCGTCTTGGGATCGATCAACGTCATGGCTCTGAATGGGGATATCTTCTCGATCGTGTATGGTCCGCTCCACTTGGACAAGAGTTTCCGGGAAACAAGGCGAGTCGGGTATTGTAAAGGAGCACTTGCATCCCTTCCTCCAACTCCTTGGGTACAAGCTTCTTGTCGTGGAGGATCTTCATCTTGTCTTTGTAAATTCGAGCACTCTCGAACGCCTCATTTCTTAGTTCGTCAAGCTCCTCGATTTGGAGACTCCGCTCCTCGCCGGCTTGTTTCAAATCGTAATTGCATGCCCGGATGGCCCACCAAGCTCTACGTTCCATTTCGACCGGTAAGTGGCACGACTTCCCGTATACTAGGTGATAAGGGCTCATTTCGAGAACCATCTTGTGGGCCGTGCGGATGGCCCACAAGGCATCCACGAGCTTTGTTGACCAATCATTTCAGTTCGGTTGCACGGTCTTCTCGAGAATGTTCTTGATTTGACGGTTGCTCGTCTCGAATTGACCGGCCGTTTGGGGGTGGTATGGCGTGGATACCTTATGAACAACTACATAGTTTTTCAACACCCTTTCGAGTAGCTTGTTGTTGAAGTGCTTGCCGTCATCACTAATAATCACCCTCGGTACTCCGAATCGACTAAAAATGTTGCTCCGCACAAACTTCACCACGGTGTCGCCATCGTTCCTCCTCGTCGGGATTACCTCAATCCATTTGGAAACGTAATCGACCCAAACCAAAATATATTCGAACTCATGAGACTTCGGGAAGGGACCCATGAAGTCGATCCCCCACACGTCGAATATCTCGACGGCCAAATTATACGTCATCGGCATCTCGTTCCTTTTCCCTATACTTCCGGTCCTTTGGCAATGGTCGTGGGCATCTTTGAAGAGGCTCGGCCAATAAAAACCCGATTGAAGAACCTTGTAGGCGGTCTTTTTCCTGCCGAAATGTCCTCCGACTAGGTGATCGTGGCACTTCGTCAAAATTTCCCCTTTTTCCTCGTCCGGAATACACTGTCTCAACATACCATCTTTTCCGATCTTGTACATGTGAGGGTCATCCCAATAATACCTTCGGCACTTGGAGAGAAACCTCCTCTTCTCGTGATGAGATAGGTCCGGGCGAAGTGCTTCGCTAGCGAGGTAGTTGGCGATGTCGGCATACCATGGCGCGGTGGAAACAACAAACAAATTCTCGTGCGCAAGATTTTCTCCAATGAGCCCCCTTTCTCCGGTGGGGACCTCTAAACGAGAGAGATGGTCGGCGACAACGTTCTCGCACCCCTTCCGATCATTGATATCCACATCAAACTCTTGAACCAAGAGTATCCACCGGATTAGCCTTGGCTTCGCTTGTGGCTTATTGAAGAGATATCGCAACGCCACATGGTCACTATGCACAATAACCCTCGAACCAATGATGTAGGCTCGAAACTTTTCAAGCGAGAAAATTACGGCGAGGAGCTCTTTTTCGGTAGTCGTGTAATTATTTTGGGCATCATTGAGCATGAGACTTGTGTAATAGACGACCCGAAGAAGCTTGTCCACTCTTTGTCCCAAGACGGCTCCCACCGCTTCGTTCGATGCGTCGCACATTATTTCGAATGGGAGAGACCAATCCGGGGCCACCACCACGGGAGCCGAGGTTAAACTTTCCTTTAATGATTTGAACACCAAACGACAAGCATCGTCAAACACGAATGGGACATCGGCACTAAGCAAATGGCACAAGGGGTGGCTAAGTTTTGAGAAGTCCTTCATGAACCGTCTATAGAACCCCGCGTGACCAAGAAAACTTCGAACTCCCTTCACGTTGATTGGAGGTGGGAGTTTCTCGATCACGTCGACCTTTGCCTTGTCAACTTCGATTCCCTTGGACGACACCACGTGCCCCAAAACTATCCCACTTCTCACCATGAAGTGGCTCTTCTCCCAACTCAAGGTGAGGTTACTCTCGACACACCTCTCCAATACACTCTCCAAGCAATCAAGACATTCATCGAACGTGGAGCCATATATGGAAAAATCATCCATGAAAACCTCCATATGTTTGTCGATCATATCGGAGAGTATAGATAACATACACCGTTGGAAGGTGGCGGGCGCGTTGCATAACCCGAAGGGCATTCGTCGGAAAGCGTATGTGCCAAAGGGGCACATGAACGTCATTTTGGATTGGTCCTCCATGTTGGGATTTGATGGTACCGTCGTGCAGCGGAAAACAAAAATTTTTTAAATAAAAGGAATTTGAATCGTATTCAAATTGACGACAGCCCATTTTAATTTCAATTAATTCAAACAATGTTTTAATTGTTTTACAAATAAAACAATTTATTTTTCAAAAACGAATAAGCATGGTTGGTTTCTATTTAATATACTAAACACATACATAACAATTATATATATGTATTAATATATTAATATAAATAATTATATATTATATATATTCATATCACATATTCATATATATAATATATATATACTCATATTATATATACATCTATTATATAAATAAGTACAACACACTGCATGCATATATAATACATATATATATTAACATACACAGCACATACATCAACAAAATATATATGTATAAACATATTACATCACCATGCATGCTCTTCTAATAATTATATATATATATATACAGTACGCATATAACACAAACCCACATACATATATCATATATATATATCGGTACAGCCTTTGATACCTCACGGCGGATGAAGAGCGTCGAGGCAAGGGCTTCGGCGATGAAGTGGCACCAGGTTGCAGCAAGAGTGCAGCGTCGGCTCGGCTTGGCAGCACACCGGCAGTCGGACGGCACAGCAGCGGGCAACGGCAGCGGCGTTTTGCTAAAATTAACAATTAATTTCTAGCCATCGTTTTCAATAATCAGGAAACACGTGGTGTGACCCTCAATGGTTCAGGTGTAA
>BMAC01000338.1:945205-958096 GCA_014905375.1 Phtheirospermum japonicum
TATTATTATCTTTAATGTTTATATAGTGAGAAGTTTTTAATCAATATTAGATAGTGTTAATAAATCTAATATTTTGTTTCAATATTTTGAATTTAAGGATTGGATACCGAATCAAGATCCTTATTCACCGTTGGAGTTCGATGATATTCGCAATGTGTTTGCGAGATATTTTATTGACGTTCTACTAAATTCGTAATTGTAAGCACATTTGTTGAGTTGGGGATGAAAGGAAATGGAGGCATGCGTTTTATGTTGTGGAGTGGGTATAAGAATTTTTGTTGAATTTAAGGATTGAACACTTGTTTGCTATTTATGACATGAATGATGTTTGTTTGGACAATTTGTATTTGTTATGAATATTTTTAGTTTGTATGATTTATAATAAATTTTGGGATTTTCAGAATTGTGAATTTTTGGAGCTTATTTTGTGAATTTTTGGGGCAGATTTTTTGGATTGGAGCTGTTTTTTTATAATTTCAGGTGCAAAAAAAAAAAAAAAAACAAAATGGCATCGGTTGTTCTCTCAGAACCGATGCCAAAAATATATTCCGGGCAGCGCTTCTTAGTACTAAAGCGCTGCCAAAACTATTATTGGCAGCGCTTCCTATCTAACAGGCGCTGATAATACTCTTTTTCGTAAAGGTTATTATCTAAGGACCGATGCCAAAAATCAGTATTAGCAGCGCCTGTTAGATAAGAAGCGCTGCCCGGGTTCCGTATTTGACATCGGTTGGTTTTTGGCAGCGCTTCTTGTTAACAAGCGCTGCTAATAGCGCTTTTGGATTCGGTTCTTGGCTAATAACCGTTGCTAATAGTAGTATTGGCAGCGCCTGTTCGCGAAGAAGCGCTGCCCGGTTTGAATATTGGGCCATCGGTTGGTTTTGGCAGCGGTTCTTATATAATAACCGCTGCCAAAATCAGTATTAGCAGCGCCTGTTAGTTAAGAAGCGCTGCCCGGGTTCCGTATTTGGCATCGGTTGTATTATTATCTTTAATGTTTATATAGTGAGAAGTTTTTAATCAATATTAGATAGTGTTAATAAATCTAATATTTTGTTTCAATATTTTGAATTTAAGGATTGGATACCGAATCAAGATCCTTATTCACCGTTGGAGTTCGATGATATTCGCAATGTGTTTGCGAGATATTTTATTGACGTTCTACTAAATTCGTAATTGTAAGCACATTTGTTGAGTTGGGGATGAAAGGAAATGGAGGCATGCGTTTTATGTTGTGGAGTGGGTATAAGAATTTTTGTTGAATTTAAGGATTGAACACTTGTTTGCTATTTATGACATGAATGATGTTTGTTTGGACAATTTGTATTTGTTATGAATATTTTTAGTTTGTATGATTTATAATAAATTTTGGGATTTTCAGAATTGTGAATTTTTGGAGCTTATTTTGTGAATTTTTGGGGCAGATTTTTTGGATTGGAGCTGTTTTTTTATAATTTCAGGTGCAAAAAAAAAAAAAAAAACAAAATGGCATCGGTTGTTCTCTCAGAACCGATGCCAAAAATATATTCCGGGCAGCGCTTCTTAGTACTAAAGCGCTGCCAAAACTATTATTGGCAGCGCTTCCTATCTAACAGGCGCTGATAATACTCTTTTTCGTAAAGGTTATTATCTAAGGACCGATGCCAAAAATCAGTATTAGCAGCGCCTGTTAGATAAGAAGCGCTGCCCGGGTTCCGTATTTGACATCGGTTGGTTTTTGGCAGCGCTTCTTGTTAACAAGCGCTGCTAATAGCGCTTTTGGATTCGGTTCTTGGCTAATAACCGTTGCTAATAGTAGTATTGGCAGCGCCTGTTCGCGAAGAAGCGCTGCCCGGTTTGAATATTGGGCCATCGGTTGGTTTTGGCAGCGGTTCTTATATAATAACCGCTGCCAAAATCAGTATTAGCAGCGCCTGTTAGTTAAGAAGCGCTGCCCGGGTTCCGTATTTGGCATCGGTTGTATTATTATCTTTAATGTTTATATAGTGAGAAGTTTTTAATCAATATTAGATAGTGTTAATAAATCTAATATTTTGTTTCAATATTTTGAATTTAAGGATTGGATACCGAATCAAGATCCTTATTCACCGTTGGAGTTCGATGATATTCGCAATGTGTTTGCGAGATATTTTATTGACGTTCTACTAAATTCGTAATTGTAAGCACATTTGTTGAGTTGGGGATGAAAGGAAATGGAGGCATGCGTTTTATGTTGTGGAGTGGGTATAAGAATTTTTGTTGAATTTAAGGATTGAACACTTGTTTGCTATTTATGACATGAATGATGTTTGTTTGGACAATTTGTATTTGTTATGAATATTTTTAGTTTGTATGATTTATAATAAATTTTGGGATTTTCAGAATTGTGAATTTTTGGAGCTTATTTTGTGAATTTTTGGGGCAGATTTTTTGGATTGGAGCTGTTTTTTTATAATTTCAGGTGCAAAAAAAAAAAAAAAAACAAAATGGCATCGGTTGTTCTCTCAGAACCGATGCCAAAAATATATTCCGGGCAGCGCTTCTTAGTACTAAAGCGCTGCCAAAACTATTATTGGCAGCGCTTCCTATCTAACAGGCGCTGATAATACTCTTTTTCGTAAAGGTTATTATCTAAGGACCGATGCCAAAAATCAGTATTAGCAGCGCCTGTTAGATAAGAAGCGCTGCCCGGGTTCCGTATTTGACATCGGTTGGTTTTTGGCAGCGCTTCTTGTTAACAAGCGCTGCTAATAGCGCTTTTGGATTCGGTTCTTGGCTAATAACCGTTGCTAATAGTAGTATTGGCAGCGCCTGTTCGCGAAGAAGCGCTGCCCGGTTTGAATATTGGGCCATCGGTTGGTTTTGGCAGCGGTTCTTATATAATAACCGCTGCCAAAATCAGTATTAGCAGCGCCTGTTAGTTAAGAAGCGCTGCCCGGGTTCCGTATTTGGCATCGGTTGTATTATTATCTTTAATGTTTATATAGTGAGAAGTTTTTAATCAATATTAGATAGTGTTAATAAATCTAATATTTTGTTTCAATATTTTGAATTTAAGGATTGGATACCGAATCAAGATCCTTATTCACCGTTGGAGTTCGATGATATTCGCAATGTGTTTGCGAGATATTTTATTGACGTTCTACTAAATTCGTAATTGTAAGCACATTTGTTGAGTTGGGGATGAAAGGAAATGGAGGCATGCGTTTTATGTTGTGGAGTGGGTATAAGAATTTTTGTTGAATTTAAGGATTGAACACTTGTTTGCTATTTATGACATGAATGATGTTTGTTTGGACAATTTGTATTTGTTATGAATATTTTTAGTTTGTATGATTTATAATAAATTTTGGGATTTTCAGAATTGTGAATTTTTGGAGCTTATTTTGTGAATTTTTGGGGCAGATTTTTTGGATTGGAGCTGTTTTTTTATAATTTCAGGTGCAAAAAAAAAAAAAAAAACAAAATGGCATCGGTTGTTCTCTCAGAACCGATGCCAAAAATATATTCCGGGCAGCGCTTCTTAGTACTAAAGCGCTGCCAAAACTATTATTGGCAGCGCTTCCTATCTAACAGGCGCTGATAATACTCTTTTTCGTAAAGGTTATTATCTAAGGACCGATGCCAAAAATCAGTATTAGCAGCGCCTGTTAGATAAGAAGCGCTGCCCGGGTTCCGTATTTGACATCGGTTGGTTTTTGGCAGCGCTTCTTGTTAACAAGCGCTGCTAATAGCGCTTTTGGATTCGGTTCTTGGCTAATAACCGTTGCTAATAGTAGTATTGGCAGCGCCTGTTCGCGAAGAAGCGCTGCCCGGTTTGAATATTGGGCCATCGGTTGGTTTTGGCAGCGGTTCTTATATAATAACCGCTGCCAAAATCAGTATTAGCAGCGCCTGTTAGTTAAGAAGCGCTGCCCGGGTTCCGTATTTGGCATCGGTTGTCCAACATCGTCGGACAAGTCAGAACTTTGTGAGAAAATCAAATCCTTGAACCAAGTTGCAAATGTTTCATTATGTTCACGTGCCAACCATGCTTCTCCTCTCGTAGGATTATGAGACTTCAAAAGAGTTTGATGTTGTTGTATATACGGATGGACAATTTGTAAATGTTGTAGCACAAGAATATGGGCTTTGCTTTGTAAATGATCTTCTACATTTTTTAACTTCTTTCGTCCAATTGTACCAACACCTTGCAATATTCCTTCGTGTTTAGACTTGGGAAGTCCTAAGTGATCAACATTTTTCAAGTAAGGAGTGCAAAAGTCCAACACTTCTTCATCGATTACTCCTCTAATAATGCTTCCTTCAGGGCGCCCACGATTTTTCACTTTAGATTTCAAACTTCCCATATGTCTTTCAAATGGCCACATGTATCGTAAAAACACCGGACCACACACTTTGATTTCCCCTACCAAGTGCACAACAAGATGCACCATAATGTCAAAAAATGACGGTGGAAAATACATCTCCAATTAACAAAGCGTCACAACAACTTGACGTTGCAACTCATCAAGTTTCTCCGGATGAATCACTTTGCTGCATATAGAATTAAAAATAAAGCACAGTCTCATTATTGCATATCTCACATGTTTAGGAAGAATCCCTCGGATAACAACCGGAAGAAGATGTTGCATCAAAATATGGCAATCATGAGATTTCATACCAACTAATTTCGAATCTTTCAACGACACAAAATTCTTGATATTTGAACAATAGCCTGAAGGGACCTTTATTCTATACAAACAATCACAAAAAATCTTTTTCTCAGATCTCGTCAAAGTGAGGCATGCAGGAGGTAGATAAAATCCCTTATCCCATTTTTGTGGTGCCAACTCCTTTCGCATCTTCAAATGCTCGGACATGTCTTTTCGAATGTTGAGACCATCTTTGGACTTTCCAGGAATATTTAGAAGTGTTCCAATAGTAGCCTCACAAACATTTTTCTCGATATGCATCACATCTAGACAATGTCTAACAGTTAAATCCTTCCAATAAGGGAGTTCCCAGAAAATAGATTTTTTTTTCCACAATCCATTTTTGGTCGGTTTGTACGGTTTTCCAAATACCGTATTCAARTYTTTAACTTTCTCGTACACCTGAAGACCACTTAATGGTAAACGTGGAACCCTGAGTTCAGTACGACCATTGAAAGGTGTTTTTAATCTACGATAACGATGTGTAATGGGAAGAAACCTTCTAAAATCCGGGAAGACATTTTTCTTGCAGTTTGGCAGTCGAAGATCGACTGTATCCTCTTCACATATCGGGMAAGCTTTGGAACCTTTCGTTGGATAACCAGATARRTTTCCATAWGCGGGGAAATCATTAATAGTGCAATACAACATAGCACGCAACTGGAAGTTTGTTTTGGTGTTCACATCATAAGTAGATACACCTTCGCTAAAAAGCAATTTCAAATCATCAATAAGTGGAGCAAGATAAACATCGATATCGTTGCCCGACTGCTTCGGACCAGAAATTAGAAGAGAAAGCATAATGTACTTTCGTTTCATCGACAACCACGGTGGCAAGTTATAAATTGTCAATAATACGGGCCAAGTGCTGTGTTGACTACTTAGAGTGCCGTGTGGATTCATGCCATCTGTGCATAAGCCAAGTCTCAAGTTTCTATGCTCATTCCAAAATTTTGGGTATTTCAAATCGATTTGCTTCCACTGTGGAGCATCGGCCACATGTCTCAAAAATCCATCTTTCTTTCGATCTTCGGCGTGCCATACCAAAAGTTTGGAATCTTTTGCGTTTGAAAATAACCTCCTGAACCTGGGTATTATGGGAAGATACCACAGTACCTTCGCTGGTATTCGATTCTTTCCACTGTCAGTGACACCAGATGCATTCAACTTTTTCTTGTACCGTGAAAGATGGCATCTTGGACATTCATCCAAATCTTCATAAGCCTTACGATACAAGATGCAATCATTCGGGCATGCATGAATTTTCTGAATTTCTGTTCCCATAGGGCACAATAGTTTTCTAGCTTCATAGTTCGTTGAAGGAAGCGTGTTCCCAGGAAAACATTTCTTCAAGACCTTCCAACAATTCTGTGAAACTTTCATTACTCCATCCATGCTTCACCTTCATGTGAAATAATTTCAATACGGCTGATAACTTGGAGAATGTTGAATTTGGGCACAAGGGAAGCTTAGCTGCAGCCATCAAAACTTTCATATGCTTTCGGTTGATAATCGAAATTATCTTGAACATCGGTCACCAGATCATTAGGTTCGATCATCTTCAAATTTGTCGCTTTCACTGTCAGCCGCATGGTCGGAAGCATCTTCGTTATGAGCACCGATATTACTAGTGTTCACAATTTTATCTGCCTTCCTCTTCAAATTTATAGAATAAGCTTGTTGAGACGCAGCAGCATCGCCTCCTACAGAAACCTCTCCATGAAGTGTCCAAACATAATAATTATCTCTGAATCCTCGTTCGAATAAATGTGCATAAATCTTGTACACATCGGTTTCCTTACTCATGTTGCGGCAAACCGAACACGGGCACAAAATTCTATCATCTCCTCGTTGTTTTTGATACGCAACGGCTTTTGAAATGAATTCATGCACTCCCGCCAAATATGCGGAAGTGTTTCGAAGCCCGTACATCCAACTTCGATCCATCCCTACACAAGAGTTTGTGTATTAGAGGATTGATGTAGGTGGGCAAGTAAGAAAGGGAGAAGGCAGAAATGAGAAGTGGATATGGGAAGTGTGATCAGATTAGTCAACTAATCTGATCATAGAATTAAGGCAACTAGTTAAGTGAAATCCTTTTTTTCCACTTTGCCAAGTAAAAGCATGAAACCACAAGATTCTTCTAACTATAAACACAAGATTAGTGAGGAGTTCACATTACCATTTCTACTATCATTGTATCTAAGCAACTGTTTAGGATCAGTTTCAACAAATAGCTTTAGTTATTTCAAATATTTATTCATGGTGTTTTACTTCAATTTTTTGATGTTAGCCACGAGAAATTCGGCTGCTAATAAACAATTTTGTCTTAGTGTACACATGATCAATTTAACTACAATTTTAAATTCGGCTGCATGAATCATGAGATATTTTGCTTGAGAAGCCAAGAACAAAAGCTACTTAATTAGGTTCATTAACAAAAATAAACTCGACAACGATTTTTTTTTTTTTATATATTAATGGTTCATAATCATCGTATCCAATATTATAAAGTGGGAGTCAGTTATTTTGCCTCAAATTTGGCAGCAATMTCGCGCCAGTTGTACGCCAACCTTCATTGCTTTATTATTATTATTATTAAAATAAAATGTCTAACCAACATACAGATTATATCCCACGTTCATCTAAATCAACACATACACATTCATAACAACTCCATAGAATTTATTATATGAAAATTGMCTAACCAACATAAATATATCCCAAGTTCATCTAAACCAACACAAACATTAATACTCATTCATGATAAATGTTGTTCATGACAACCCAATTTTATTAATGTATACAAATACACAATACACATATAATATTACTCCAATCGAATATAGTAATATCCATATTTGCATTCACATCACTTATGAATCTTAATAATTATTCTCATTTGAATTATTATTTTAATATTTTGGATATATAAGAACGTTAATATTCAAATTTGAATACCCAATCGAATCAAGTGTTTCATTMTTTTACACCCATAGTCTCCATATCGTTGTCAATATTCGATAAATTTACACAAAAATTGTGTGACAACGTCTTACATCTCATAATATTAAAAGAAATACCCTTTCAAAACAGATAGACATATTCTTTTTCTAAAAAACAACATCAAGTATTAATTACTTAAAATAATAAAAATATTAATTTATATTCATTTTTTAATTTTATTTACCAAAAAAAAAAACATTTTGTCTCGCGCAATCTCATTGTGACAATTGACACGATGTCACATGAGATCAAATGTAAAACTAATTTATTTAGGGCCGCATATTGTCACCTCAGACATGTAAAACTAAAGCCAACAATCAATTGTCGTTCAATCCTCAACATGCGAAGTCGCAACTCGTCCATCAAAAATCCTATAATTTGGTTAAAGTGTATAAATCACCTTAACATCGCATGTAACCCACCCGACGTTGAACTTTATATCAACATCAATATCAGATAATGTTCAAAAATATTACTAATAAACAACATTTACTTTCTAAATCATGACTGAATGTAAAATGTGCATCTTTTTTTGTTCACATCATCAAAATTAGAATTAAAACTGCTCCTCGAATTCTAACTGAAAATTTTGATTATTTTTAAAACATGTTCTCTTTTTTAATCATTCTCTTTTTTAATCATTTTGAAAACACCAGTACCTTTTCTTTTATCAAGAGGTAATCTAACAATCACCATATTTTAGTCATTGCAAAACGCTACCTTGAAACATTATGCTAAAGCAAAACATCTCAACTTTGAAACTTTATTAAGCAGAATCGAACAGCTACACCATAAAGGTAACTTTGATTACTACATTTCATCTCTTGTTCCCCAAGAAATAGGATTAACCCACAGATATTCCAATCAGTGAATGGCCATGAGATGAGTTCCAAATAACCACAAGAAAACCAAACTATGCCATATGTAAATTCTGGAGTAGAATTAACCTCTAAATTTGAAAGAATTCCTCCCTAATCTTTGGCTCAGAAAACAAACAAAAGAAAATAGGTACATGAGCAACAAGCAATAGAAACATTTACGGCAATAATAAATAAATAAATAAATAAGGACTTGAGAAGTTGAGGTTGTCGACTCGAGTTCGAATGAAAGAAAGGACATTGCTGCCATTCCGACGTGGCATTGGAGGTAATAGAAATTGTTTTAGTATGATATGATGTGATTAAATTGTACCACTAACCTGCACAGTTCCCTAGTTCAAATTAGTTCAGACATGGACTAGGTCAGTGACAGTTTAGAAGCAAATTCTATATCCCCTCTTCATTCACAATTTCAAATTTTAAAACTCATTTCTAATGAATAATGTAGATATTTCGAAATATTATCCACTTTATAAAAAATAATAGTAGCTATATGCACTAGAATGAACTTTTAACAAGGATACGATTCCCAATCTAGATACAAGATTCATATTAATCATGTGTTGGTTGTAAGTTCTTTAGGCTTGCATATACTCACTCAATATATTAACATTTTCCTAAAGCATCATACATAAAATTAGAAAAAAATAATTCATCACAAGATCAAGTAGAAAGACAATCATATAGTAATAATCAACAAACACATTATTAAAAAAAAAAAAACAATCAGCAAACACAGACGAACCTAAATGGCAGAGTGGCGGAGTTTATTGCACTTGTGCAGCAGCAAAATATTCCCTGATTTAATGTAAATCTCCTTTATCGTTCTTGGGTCGTCACTCGTCCTCCTTTGTACAGATGCTCGAGCAATAGTAATAATCAACAAACCTACAAAACTACTCATTAGATCTAACACATTTTTAAATAAATAAACAGTAGGGAATACAGTGGTTATAAACCATTAATGCCTGTAAAATGCAAACTAATTAATCCGCGTGTGCTTCACTAATGCAAACTAATCGTTGTAGCAGCAAATTAATGCAAACAATATTTATTTAGAGTGAAGGAAATTTGTCAGGTCGAAGGCATAAACAACCATTCTCCTGGAGTTGCTCATAGGTTACATTACTGTTTTTGCGTAAACATGCCACCAATCCCTTTACTACGCAAGAATGCTGATCTTTTTATTTATTTTCTTTTCCTTTCAACATTTATCTTTAACGATAGGGTTATCTATTTACCCCATGGAATATGGCGATCTTTTGGTGAGCTGTGGCTTCATAGGCGAAGCTATTAAAATCTACGAGGGACTCGAGCTATGGGACAATCTGATACATTGTTACCAGTTAATGAACAAAAAAGCAGCAGCAGTCGAACTCATCAATAAGCGCTTAACCGAGAATCCATCCGACCCAAGGCTATGCTGTTCGCTTGGTGATGTCACCAACGACGATGCTTCCTACGAGAAGGCCCTCGAGGTCTCGGCCAATCTGTCCACCCAAGCATTCCGGTCACTTGCCCGCTCTGCGTACAATCGAGAAGAGAATGAAAAATCGAAACTCTTATGGGACTCAGCAATGCGTTTAAACTCGTTGCATCCGGATGGCTGGTTCGCGCTCGGTGCTGCTGCATTAAAGTCTAGGGACGTCGATAAGGCGCTTGATTCTTTCACTCGAGCTGTTCAGCTCGATCCCGACAACGGAGAAGCTTGGAATAATATTGCCAGTTTGCATATGATAAAAAAAAGAAGCAAGGAGGCTTTCGTTGCTTTTAAGGAGGGGTTAAAGCTGAAACGGGACAGCTGGCAAATGTGGGAGAATTATAGCCACATCGCTGCGGATGTTGGAAACTTTAATCAGGCAATGGAAGCTGTACAAAAGGTGTTTGATATGAGTAAAAAGAAGAGAATCGATTCCGAGCTATTGGAGAGGATTATGTTAGAGATTGAGAAACGAGCATCTGTTAGCGTCTCCGCYAAGAATCGAGAAACGGAGCACTTCATTGAATTKCTTGGGAGAATATCAAGACAAGTAGTGCAGCGCGGTGGGAGTGCCGAGACGTGGGGATTATACGCCAGGTGGCACAAACTGAAAGGGGATCTTACGATGTGCTCGGAGGCGCTTCTTAAGCAAGTTAGATTGTACCGGGGGTCTGATTTATGGAAGGATAAGGACCGATTTGTGAGGTTTGCACGCGCGTCTTTGGAACTTTGTAAGGTGTATCGAGAACTTGCTTCGGGTGGGTCTAGTCGTAGAGAGCTTTTTGCTGCAGAGATCCATTTGAAAAATACAATTAAGTAGGCTCTGGAATTTTGTGATACCGACGAGAAATGCTACATTCGCTTTTAATAAAAACTTGGGGAATGTTGGCAACAAATTACTCTCTCTGAAGAACTGATTTATTGTAACAAAAGCTAAAATACTAACTGAGAACAAGTCCTGAAATTAGAAAATAGAAGCTAAAAAAGCGAATTTATGAACAGTTAAAATTGGCATTTGAAAACACCAGTACCTTTTCTTTTATCAAAAGGTAATCTAGCAATCACCATATTTTAGTCATTGCAAAACGCTACCTTGAAACATTATGCTAAAGCAAAACATCTCAACTTTGAAACTTTATTAAGCAGAATCGAACAGCTACACCATAAAGGTAACTTTGATTACTACATTTCATCTCTTATTCCTCAAGAAATAGGATTAACCCACAGATATTCCAATCAGTGAATGGCCATGAGATGAGTTCCAAATAACCACAAGAAAACCAAACTATGCCATATGTAAATTTTTTTTTTTTTTTCAAATCCCCTGCAAGATACAGTTTGTTTTACAAATAAGTGATTAATAATCATAACTTGTACCAAGTAAACTTTTAGAGGGAAATTACAAAAAAAAAAAAAAAATACAATTGTTCATTTTTTGTTATTGAGTTTTATCATACATCATTAATGTGCATTACCTCTTTTTTTTTTTAAAAATGTTCTTATATTATACCATGTCCTTTAACCACAAGTCTTACACACCATTTGTTTTTCCTTCTAATACTTCTCTTTTTTTGACTTTTCCTGGCCTGTCTTTTTCCTTTTTCACCTCCTTTATTTTTTAATTCCATAGGAGGACGAATAAGAATTTCAACTTGTGTAGTTTCAAAAAAAGATTCAATTCTCTATTTTTCACTTACAATAAGTGAAACGTCTTATTGTTCAACTGTAAGTTTCTCCTTCTGTTCATTGATAACCTTTGAAAACGTAACAAGGCACTCTGTTCTCATCTCTGCCAACGCCACACACAAATGTGTATCAGACCACAATTTGTTAAGTAGAACCTTCCTTTTATCAATTTTTGCAGATCTCAATAATGGCATCATCAATATGAAACATGGGATCAAAGTTGAGTTCTTAGTCCAACGGGAAAGGACAAATGTCCGTGGGATAACATCCATGTTTAAGTAATTAAAGACAACAAAAATATTTCTGCAGAGCCACCAAAACCTTTCAAACTTTTTGCTAGAGCATACAGAACATCTACCATCAGATTTGTGGACTATTGTAAACACTTTACCATTTTCTTGAATGTTGCACTCAATATTTCCATCCACTAGTGGAAAAAAGTTGATTGGTGGCGCTTCATAAGTGGCGGTTGAAAGAGGAACCGCTGCAAAAAGTGAAATGGGAGCGCTTATTCGTAAAGAAGCGCTGCTTATGAAAAAAAAAAAAATCATTCGGATGGCGGTTCTATAAAATAACCGCCACCAATAATGACTTTTGGCAGCGCGTATTTGAAAAGGCGCTGCCAATAAAAATACCGGGTGGCGGTTCTATAATATAACCGCCACTAATAATTAATTCGGGCAGCGCTTATTTAAGAAGCGCTGCCAATAAGAATGTCGGTGGCGGTTCTATAATACAACCGCCGCAAAAGGTGAAATCGGGCAGCGCTTATTTAAAGAAGCGCTGCCAATAAAAATACGCTGCTGCTTATGCACAGACTGTCCCCAAAAAACAACCCGTAGCTCCAATCCGACAATACCCGCGAAAATTACTTGCTGAACCCTTGAAAATTACTTGTTCTTAGCCTGAATTTAATACTTACCCTTTCAATTTGATAAACCTTTGAAGTACTTAGCCTGAATTTTTCGCTTGCAATCGGCTTTTTCACCTAACAATCGGCGCTTGATTTTGGAGTTTTAGAGGTCGCCCGTATTTGTCCAGATTGTATCTCGAGGTTGCTGTCTGTAAGTTGTTTCCTTTCAGTTCAATTTTATGTTGTTTTTTTTTATGTTCTAGAGTTGAGCGTATTTCTTGGATTGATTATTTTAGGTATTGCAGTTTAAGTTGG
>BMAC01000338.1:958807-1013561 GCA_014905375.1 Phtheirospermum japonicum
TTTCTGAGGAGAGATGAGAGGTTCTCTAATGTAGCAATCAAGCAAATCCTCTGTATTAACACCAAGCCTTAGTGATCAAATTTTAGAACAGAATTTTTTTTTAAATATGCAAGAAAAACAAACTTGAACAGCAATACCTAAAACAGCAATAGTTTCTTAATTACAGAAAAAACACGAATCATGAAATACAGAAAGTATACAGGCTTAATCCAACTACATAGATGAAGACCAATTTTTCTGAGGAGAGATGAGAGGTTTCTCTAATGTAGCAATCAAGCAAATCCTCTGTATTAACACCAAGCCTTAGTGATCAAATTTAGAACAGAATTTTTTTTTAAATATGCAAGAAAAACAAACTTGAACAGCAATACCTAAAACAGCAATAGTTTCTTAATTACAGAAAAAACACGAATCATGAAATACAGAAAGTATACAGGCTTAATCCAACTACATAGATGAAGACCAATTTGGTACTATTTAATCACATCATATCATACTAAAAAAATTTCTATTACCTCCATTGCCACGGCAGAATGGCAGCAATGTCCTTTCTTTCATTCGAACTCGAGTCGACAACCTCAACTTCTCAAGTCCTTATTTATTTAATTGTTTATTTATTATTATTGCCGTAAATGTTTCTATTGCTTGTTGCTCATGTACCTATTTTTTTTTTGTTTGTTTTCTGAGCCAAAGATTAGGGAGGAATTCTTTCAAATTTAGGGGTTAATTCTACTCCAGAAAAAAAAGATGAATTGGGACTTTCTTCTTACTTGGGACTCTCGTATCTTCCAATAAGAATTCTCATATCTTGCTATGTGCTGCTAATTAATGTGGGTCATCTTTGTAAATAACGATAGTCATTCTGATAAATAATGTTGGTCTTTCTGCTACTTCATTGTAATGTGATGCTAATTAATGTGGTCCGTTTTTCTAAATAACGAGAGCCGGTCTACTAAAATAAAATTATTAATTAAGTTTGTATAATCATGCTAATTTGTGCACTTTGGTTGCTAAACATGGTGAGTTGTGATGCTAACTAACATTTTGTTTGCACTGATTTGCTAAATATGTTAAGTTGTGATGCTAACTAACATGTCATGTATTAAATAAATAACAACAAGAATAAGATTTGTATAATTAACAGGATGACATTGAGGAAATGCTAGCAAAAATCTGTAAAAGTAAAGTAGTTATTTTGGAAAGAGCTTGGTGGAAAAGCATATGGAGGCTTGCTTTATGTGAAAATAATACATTAATTAGGTTAATTGTATAATTAATCTACATTAATTTTGTGTTAGAAAAGGATACCATGAGTAATGACATTTAATACCTTTTACATTTTAATAATTTTCTTAATTATATAATTAACAAATGAGTTTTGACCATTCGTTTAACTTAATATTGATAAGTCCAAAAATGTGTTCTTATATTAATATTACGGAACACCCTCTCCTAGAAATGAGGTCGTTTATCACAAATAACCTCATCTCTACATCAAATATAATAGTTCATTTGGATATATATAAATGGTTCTCATATTATATATGTAAATCCTATACAAATGTGTTGTTTTGAATTTCCATCGAGTTTTAAGTTTTTTATTGAGTTTGATTGATTCAGTTAAGTAAATTAGGTTTGAACAAGGATTAATCTTCTTGAGCTAGAATTAGTTGATTCTTTACACACATTTTTTAACTAATGATTAGAGCTTTTCTGATACGTTAAATAGCAGAAATTGTTTAACTGTACATGCATGTCGTTCACGAAGAGTTTGATTTAACCAAATACTGAAGGGAGTACATTATCACGTGGAAATATATCCTTATAAGCCAAATATTTTATTGCACGAGATTTAAACATAAAAAGTATTTTTAATAATTAAAGAGTATTAATAATAATTATTGGTATTATTAAATAACTTTATATTTTAATATTTAAATTAATTATTCAATAATCTAGAGTTACATACATAAAAAAATTAAAAGATATTTATCACATAACGGTGTCTAATAAATATTTATTAATTATTATTATGTAATTTAATATTTTAATACTTAATTGACTGATAATATTTAGCTACATACTTAGATTATTTCAAATGACTCGTAACTTACTTATGTATAATATTTGAAATTGTAAAAATAAAATTATTTTAACTTTTATTGAGAATACAACTTATTTAGATTATTTTGATAATTGAGTTTTATAAAAATTAACATTATCTGATACTAATTTATCTCTAACTAAGAGTTACTGATTAAGGTCTTATCTAAGTATATATGACTCAGTTATATATTTATATTCGGAGATTAATAAGAAAATATTGAATTAGGAAAAATATAATAATTAAATTTAAATATAATAAAATATAATAAAAGGAAGGAATAAAATTAGGAAAAATATAATAATAAAAAAATATTAAATTATGTAGAGATTATGCTCGAATGACACATAAACAAGCGAAATACCCGAATAAAACTCAAAGATACACATTCTCAACTTGTGTCTAATATCTATTAATTTTTTGTTGTTATTGTTATTGTTCTTCTTCTTCTTCTACTTCTTCTTCTTCTTCTTCTTCTTCTTCTTCTTCTTCTTCTTCTTATTATTATTATTATTATTATTATTATTATTATTATTATTATTATTATTAAATAATGTTGTATTTTAATGTTTAGATTATAAGGAATAGATCAAGCACCTAATATCTCTCCGATATTCTCGGAATATTTTTATTAATGTAATTATTTGTAAGGGTTTGTTGTATCTTTCTATATCTTGTAATTTGATTATTCTCTTGTAATCCCCTCTATATTAGAGGTACAGTTTGATTAATAACAATCATTCAATTCATAAATTACATTCTCTATATGGTATCACGAGGGGTTCCGATCTAAACTTGTCAACCCTAATTTCCTACGTGTGTCTCTCCTCCCTGCACCATGACAACCACGACCGAGTCCGCTACAACCACGCCTCTTGTTCCCATCACAGCACAACATCACTTGCCGATCAAGTTGACACAAATGAACTATTCTTCGTGGAGGGCACATCTGATTGCCCTCCTGACCGGTCACGATTTACATGGCTACATCAACGATTCCTTCAAGAAACCATCCCTTCTGCCCGATGGATCCAATGCTACCGGCGTTACTCACTGGGTTCGTCAAGACAACCTTCTCTTGGCCGCCATATTCGGCTCTCTCTCGCCAGATATATTGCCTCTTGTTTCGTCCACTTCCTCGTCATCTGAGGCGTGGGATATCCTCACCCGACTCTGTGCGGGCCGTACTTGTACCTGTGTTAATCAATTAAAGAACGAAATTTATCGTGTGGAGATCAAGGATCGCTCGATCACTCAATATCTTCACTATGTGAAAGCCAAAGCCGATGAATTGGCTTTGATTGATGAACCCGTGAGCATTGATGATCTCATGTTGTTTGTGATCAACGATTTGGGTCCGGAGTATGCCACGATCGTTGGCCCAATCCGTACTCAGAAGACTCCTCTGCGGTACGAGGAACTACTCGACCTCCTCTTTGCCGATGAACAAATGATCAAATCACAGAAGGCTTCTAAGCGCAAACTTCTGGCCACTGCCAATGCAGCATCCAACCGTAGCTCGCATCATCTGGGACGAGGTTCGAATCGTGGCGGTTCCCATGGGGGCAGTAACTCCAATCACCTCCTTCAGAATTCTAGTGGCCAGTTTGCGTGTGGCCAGCCCTCTAGCTCATCCCAGGCTCGAGGCAGTTCCTCCTCTGGCCGAAATAATCCATCAGGTTGTTCCTCTATTATTTGTCAGTTGTGGGGCTATATCGATCATGCTGCACCTACTTGTCGTCATTTTCCAATTACCGCGAATTATGTTACCCCAACTCCCTAATCTCCTTGTAATTCGTGGTTAGCGGACTCCAGGGATTCCCACAAACTCACTTCCAACCTCAAAAATTTGTCCATTCACTCGAAATATGATGGAACGGACGAAGTTCATCTTGTCGACAGCTCGGGTCTCCCTATTACTCATACCGGTAAATCTAAACATAACTTTCCCGCACGTTCTTTCGTTCTAAATGACGTATTATGAGTGCCTACGATGAAATAAAATTTTCTTTCGGTCAGTAAATTCACGCCTGCTAATAATTTTTCCATGGATTTCTTTTCGTCTTATAATGTTATCAAGGATCTAGCCACGGGGGCGCGACTGCTTAAAGGCTCTTGTGGCCATTTTGCGTGTGGCCAGCCCTCTGGCTCATCCCAGGCTTGCGGCAGTTCCTCCTCTCGCCGAAACAACCCATCAGGTCGTTCCTCTATTATTTGTCAGTTGTGGGGCTATATCGGTCATGCTGCACCTACTTGTCGTCATTTTCCAATTACCGTGAATTATGTTACCCCAACTCCCTTATCTCCTTGTAATCCGTGGTTAGCGGACTCCAGGGCTTCCCACAATCTCACTTCCAACCTCAGAAATTTGTCCATTCACTCGAAATATGATGGAACGGACGAAGTTCATATTGCCGACAGCTCGGGTCTCCCTATTACTCATACCGGTAAATCTAAACTTAACTTTCCCGCACGTTCTTTCGTTCTAAATGACGTATTATGAGTGCTTACGATGAAATAAAATTTGCTTTCGGTAAGTAAATTCACGCCTGCTAATAATGTTTCCATGGTATCCTTTTCGTCTTATTATGTTATCAAGGATCTAGCCACGGGGGCGCGACTGATTAAAGGCTCTTATCAGGATGGTGTTTATCATTTGATTCCACCAGGTGTAGGTGTTTCAAATAATAAAGTTTCTGCTTTTGTTGGAGTTCGGGCTTCTCCACCTCGTTGGCATGCTCGACTCGGGCACCCATATGTGGATATGAGCTCTTTAGTTGTTAACATTTAATTTACAAGTTTTCAATAAGTCCGTTATTTGGGGCAATACTTTTGTTTATTTCCAACTAAGAAAGTCGCATCGTTTACCATTTAGTACATCTTCATTCCATGTTTTGCATCCTTTGCACTATATTTATGCCAATGTATGGGGTCATGCCCCTGTCGCCTCTTTGGATGGTTCAAAGTATTTCTTGTTGCTTGTGGATTTATTTACTCTCTACTATTGGGTTTATCCATTGAATTCAAAGTCTCGGGTTGCTTCTATTTTTCCTCAATTCTTCTTACTTGTGGAAAAATAATTTGGACACTCAATTAAAAAATTATTTTCTGACAATGGTGGTGAATTTCTTGCTCTGTGGTTTTACATGGTTCATTGTGGGATTTCTTTTCTTACCACTTCACCTCATACTCCTCAAAATAATGGGTTAGTTGAGCACCGAAATTGCCATGTATTAGAAGTGAGTCGCGCACTCTTACATTTCGCCTCTCTCCCACCGTTCTATTGGTCGTTTACGGTTTAAACTGTTGTTTACTTAATTAACCGCATGACCATATCTCTGTTGTCCAAGAGGAGCCCGTTTCAATTACTTTTTGGCTCCGTGCCAAATTATGCCAAACTCTGAGTCTTTGGCTGCCTTTTCTTTCCATGGCTACAACCTTATCTTCCGTGGAAACTCACCACGCCTTCTTTACCTTGTGTATTTGTAGGTTATTCAACTAAATAAGATGCTTATAAATGCCTCGATCATCAGTCTGGCCGTCTATATCTTTCTCGCCATGTGCGGTTTCTTGAGGACTCTTTTCCTGGTTCCTCGCCTAGTGTGCAGTTGCCACCTCCTGAGCCGCCTGCTCCTCTCACCCTTTCAGTCTTCCCTCCTCGACAGCCTCAACAGTCACCACCACCTGTGACTCTTCCTCCGCCGTCACCCTACCGTCCAGCCGATGCAACTCCGGCACCGGCCTCGCTGGATCCATCTAGTCCTTCGGAGCTCACTCCTTCAGAATCTTCTCCACCATCCACCCCCCAGCTGATCTTCACCGCACTCATCCCATTTGGAAATGGGGTCTCAATAATATACACAAGCCGAAATGCTTCTTCACTGTAACCAAACATCCGCTGCCTCCTGATATCGAGCCATCCACTCTGGCATTTGGCCATGGCTAAGGAGTTTACCTCTCTGCAATGCTTCGGCACCTGTGATCTGGTGTCCCCTCCTCCTGGTGGTAACATTATTGGGTGTAATTGGGTTTTCCGTATTAAGTGCAAACCTGACGGCTCCATTTATAAGTACAAAGCTCTCCTGGTTGTGAGGGGTTTTCATCAACAACCCGAAGTTGATTTTCATGAGACCTTTAGCCTTGGGTTAAGCCTACAATGATTCACACTGTTATCACCATTGCTCTTCAGTTAAATTGGCCGCTGCGCCAACTCGATGTCAGCAACACCTTCTCGCATGGTAAGTTAGATGTTCTTGTATATATCCAGCAGCCCCCCGGCTTCAAGGATGTCGCTGCCCCTTCTCATGTGTGCTTGCTCTGCCGTACTTTGTATGGCCTTCGACAGGTACCTCGGGCTTGGTACAATGCTCTCAGCGCCAACCCTGTTGTCCTTTGGTTTTGTTCAATCCAGGGCAGATTCTTCGCTGTTCACATATAATAAGGGTGGTGTCCGTGTATTTGTACTCGCCTATGTTGACGATCTCATCATTACTGGGTCTTGCCCTAAAATTCTTACCACTATTATGGCACATCTAATGAAGTCCTTTTTTTTGAAGGACCTCGCGGCCCCCTGACCTACATTCTTGGATTTGAGGTTACCCGTTGCAAGGAGGGGCTCTTCTTATCCCAACATAAATATACATTGGATCTTCTTCGATGATTCAAAATGGATGGCGCCAAGCCAGTCTCCACTCCAATGGCCTTAAATCCATCTTCCATATTAGGTTCTTCTGATGATACTGAGTATCGTAGTGCTATTGACGGTCTTCAATACCTCATTCGCACTCGTCTTGACATCTTTTTTACAGTGAACAAGATGGCCCAACATATGGCATCTCCACTCGCCTCTCATTGGGACGCTGTTAAGCGCCTATTTCGGTATCTCAAGGCTGCTTTTAATCATGGTCTTCTTCTCTGGCGTTCCTCTTCCCTCAACATTACTGCCTTCTCCGACTTTGATTTTGGGGTGATCTTGTTGATGGAAAGTCCACCTCGGCTTACGTTGTCTTCCTAGGTTTGACTCCTATCATGGCGATTGAGAAAGCAACGTGGGGTTGCTCGCTCATCCACCGAGGCGGAGTATAGAGCCTTAACCACCACTGCCTTGGAGGTATGTTGGCTTCATCATCTCTTTACCGACCTTGATCTTTGTCCGCCTTCAATGCCGTGCATTCTTTGCGACAATATAGACGCCACTCATCTAGCTCTTAACCCGGTTCAACATTCTCGGATGAACCATATTTCAATTGATCTTTATTTTGTCCGTGTTCTTGCCTCTAAGGGTCGTGTTACAGTCTCTTATGTCAACACTCAAGATCAATTAGCGGAGCTGTTGACGGAGCCATTGGCTCGTGCTCGCTTTCATCTTCTTCGTTCAAACTCTCTGTCGCCGACGGGACGTCGATTTTGCTGGGGCATATAAGGAATAAATCAATCACCTAATATCTCTCCGATATTCTCGAAATATTTTTATTAATGTAATTATTAATAAAGATTTGTTGTAACTTTCTATATCTTGTAATTTGATTATTCTCTTATAATCCCCTCTATATTAGAGGTACAGTTTGATCAATAACAATCATTCAATTTCCAAATTACATTCTCTATATAGATTAGATACGTCAATAAATTTTGTTATATACACAAATCCCAAACAATGTTATATTTTCAACCCGTGTCGATGGTACCGATGTCTAATCAATATTTATTAATTATTATTATATAATTTGATATTTTTATATTTCGATCAGTTTTGTTAAGAATATTTAGTTACATAATTAGATTATAGCAAACAACGTGTAATTATTTATATATAATATATGAAATTGTAGAAGTGAAGATATTGTAATTCTGCTATAATACAATTTATTAAAATTATTTTCGTAATTAAGATAACTAATTGACAACAATCCAATTATATAACTTATATATTATTATATTAGGAAAATAAAAGAAAAAAATATATATAATAAAAAAATTATATTAGTTGTATATTAGTTTTACACGACCGAAACACCAAAAATATTTAGTTGCACAAACATGGAAGGCGGGTTTTTCAAGTGTGCAAATTTGACATATTTTATTTCACATATGCCGATATTTAAGTACAAAGTCAACGAAACTTCACATGGACAGTCTCCAAGTTGTGTCAAACTATTAATTTTACACATTTTATAGGACACACATGCCTAGTGCCAATATTCAAAGATAACGTCTAGAATTATTTGGAATACGTGCAATAAAATATGTGAATATTCAAGGATGACTTCTACAATGAAAAAGTTTAGCTCATAAAAAAAGAGGTTGTGATTTCTCAAAATCGAGTGACCTATAAAATCAAACCTAAGTTGGATAGTTCCATCATAGGCCATCCGATACTTAAGTCAATATCCTCTAAAAGTTATAGAGCGAGAGCTTTTGTATTAAAAATATACATAGAAGAAAGTTAGTTAGAATTGAGGTGTGGGTCTTCTATATATGGATAAGAGATGATAAGAGACGTGTTCCCCAATCTAGGGTTTCAGTCTCCTAATAATCCTTCACTTCCTAATAAACCACCACCTCAAAATTAGGATTTCTGGTCTTTGCTAAGTTACCATCATAATTAAGACTCATGTAATGGTACCATATAATTGTGAACCTTTCTCCATATTACAAGTCCGCTGGGGCACATTCCCATAACGATATCAGCCCGTCGGGGCCCATTGACCGTATTTAACTCTATGTAGGCATATAAAAACATACCTTTCTTTAGATGACCTGATTTAAGAATATAACCAATACACTTGGAGTTTATGAGAACTCAACGACTCACTTAAGGAGGTCGCTTACCTTATTTTACCTTCCTAATTTGACGTGCATGCCTTCCAGAATATTTGATGTCGTATCAACTAGCCCCCCATATTTTACAAGATTGATGTAGGAAATCAGATAGAATATGACCCAAGTTCTTTTCTGAAAACACAATCCACACGTGAGACAACTTTTTTGGGAAGAAGCGTTACTGTTAGAGACATTCCAAATGTTTCTCAGTAAATGTATACTACCGTTGTGTCGAATAGATATTACCTCCCTACTTTCTTGGATAAATAATCCCTGTGGGACCAAGAATGAAAGGCACACATTTACACGACTCATATATAGTGTTTAACTTCTGCACATTTTAACCATAAAATTACTTTTCACAGTCTTCCATTAACAGCTTTTCAAGCTTTCTCGCAAAGTACATCGCCTCAATTCTTCAATGTATCAGCTCGACAATTCCTCAAATCTCCATGACATGGGTAAGTCCCCCTATCCCCATTTTAATTTAAGTAATTTTCTTTAAAATAATTCTGAATGTACACCTATTTCTCTTTTTCTCATCTTTGTAAAAACCTCTAGCATCTTCCAATTCCCAGATTCATGATTCTCAAAACCCAAGTATTAATTCCCTATGAAACTCTCCCATAACTCTGATCCCATTTTTGAAATCAAATCAATAGAAATTCCTCTAAAGAGGAAGAACAGATGAAGAAACTCCATCTAACCTAGAACCGGCCTCATAGATGAGTTCGCAGGTGAACCCATCCACGCCGAGCTGAAAAATAAAACCTAATTTCTAACCGAGTAAATTCGAATAGCCATTCCCTTAATAAATAATTCCCAGACATATAATCCTTCCTCCGACGAAGATTTCAATCATCCTAAACTTGTCTCCATAGTTTCCTCGACCTCACACGTTCATCTTCCACTTTGCAAAAGGGTGCTCGAGTTACCATAGAAAATCCATGTCTCTTACCCGACTGCAAGCTACTCCCCACCTTTTTAAAGAACCTCCACCTTCCCGACCACACAAATCTAGTCCTCTCGGGGGTTGGCAATAATGATGCCGAGAATCCTCAAGCTGGACACATCACCAATTTTGAAGACCATATCTCAGCTGGGATTAGATTACCTAGCATCTTTTTATGGTTGTTCTAGCAGTGAAGTATAGGTCTCCTTATTTCAACTTGCTCCCAACTCCACTAGCTACTTGGTTCTGTGTTGATTCTATAAGGTGGAACCTGATATAAACTTCTTCTTCTTCTTCTTCTTCTTCTTCTTCTTCTTCTTCTTCTTCTTCTTCTTCTTCTTATTATTATTATTATTATTATTATTATTATTATTATTATTATTATTATTATTATTATATTATTATTATTATTATTATTATCATTATTATTATTCTTCTACCGTCTCAAAATATAAAAGCAAACTTTCTACCTCTCATACTGTAACAAGCTCATTTTCTCATCAATCCCTCCTTTAAGGTGCTAGAGTGGTGTGCCAAGTTTTTCTTCCTCCACTCCTCTGAACATTGGCCCTTCTAACCCAATGGTAGGTGAAAACTCCCACTCAAGATCCAATAGTCATAGAGAAACCTCCATCTATGATCCATAAGAGGTATAAGGACTAGGTCAAAGAGTGGAACAAACATCCTTTTGACGTGTTGAAGCTTACTAAGTCTAAACGCCTGTACTCTTTTCGCGATTTCAGCAACCGAGCTCTTTATCCGATGTCTGATTCAGATTTTGATATGCCAATATTCCTTAGGTTCTCAATTTTACTTGTATCTATAACGTAATCTCCTACCTCTTGGACAAACTCAATTGTTAATGTTTTTTAGAGAGATTTATTTTCAACTCTGCCTTTCACCTTGAGGATGCCCCAACTAGCCCAAAATTTAATCCTTTTCCAATTGAGGCATCCGCGAACCAAAATGTTTAGCCATAGGTCGAGATAGTCCTACTCACTAGTGAACAAATGCCTAATGAGGTTAACTTGGGTCAAAGAAAGAAGATAAGGAAAAGAACACACGGCCAATCGCGACCTCAACCTCGCCGATACGGCTCAAGATATCTCGACCACTGATCCCCAACCTGCATCCCCCTCCAGACCCAAGTGCCATCACTCGAAGGATCTATCGAGCATAGCTTTGCTATCCTTGTCCAAAGACATCTTGGACTGTGAAGGTGTCCACCAGTTCCATCTGTTCTTGCAAGGCCAAATATTAATGCCTGAGAAGAAGTACTTGGTGACCCTTAGCGTTCCCGACTTAGTGGCTCTGGTATCACAACACTTCACACGTGTAATTCTATTACCTTATCTTTTTAAATATTAATGTACTCTTCTCACCATCATGTCTTTATTACGGTTAGAGCCTCTCCTTGACACTCTATCCAGTCATCTACTGGATACAAATCATGGTTAGAGCGTCTCCTTGACACTCTATCCAGTCATCTACTGGATACAAATCATAAAGAGATATCACAAGACAAATAGAAGAAAGTAGCTAGCAAACTGGCACAACAAGATAACAAACGCAAAAAGTAGCTTTCCTTGACAAAAGGTGAACTGGATGAGGCTCGGCATCAACTAAAACCTCACAAGGAAGAGCTAGATGATGCTCGACACCAATTATGGACCTTTAAGGCAGAGCTAGATGTGGCACAATCGGAGGCAATCCTTGATAAAGCCAAGCTCCATAACCTCAAGGAGTCCACTTGGCTGAGATAAAGGATATTCGTGAGAAACACCAGGCCAACCTCAAGAAGAAAGAAGTCGAGGCTCACGCGCGAGGATTGGAAGAAGATCATCGTACCTTTATGGGTAGTGTAGTTGGTCAGCGACTTCTTGAAGCGTATCGAGTTAGTCTGATGTGGATTTATCTTCACACTGCCGCCTTCCTTCAGAAAGTATGCAAGGGCTGTTTATATTTTAAGACTGCTATATAGGGTTAACGAGCAGATCTAAACAGCTGGTCTGAATTTCCAAGTAGACCTGGAAAAGGTTTAAGAGAATCTTCGACTTCTGGAAAGGTGACTTTGAGCAACCCCTCAATGCGACCTGGTGGAATAAGTGTGTTGTACATACAATTATCTTGGCCAACCTAAGCTTGGAGCTAGATATCCATTTAGATAAATTTGTTCCCCAAGTCCCCCTAGTTTCAACTTTATGTAATACCTAAACATTGTAACTCCTTATTTTCCGAACATATATTTATAAGATGTGTTGAAGTCTCTGCTTCTTATTCTTGCAAATACCCTAGAACCCTTATATTTTATTTACACTTGAAATGAGTTGTGCAAACACCATAACCATAACCCTAATTTAAACGATCATTTTAGACCATGTACCCCTTAATCGACCTAAATAGTTCGGCCCACCATATAAATCAAATAATAGCCATAAATTACGTATTAATATAACAAATATTAATCACAAATTTGACTATCACACGTGTTTGTTTCAAAAGACATAATTATAGTGCTTGAAACAATATACTAGAGCTTGTACTATAGAGCTAATATTTCTACTTCCCCTTTTTAATAATGGATATTGGTACAACATATTATTCTAATTTTATTCATATATCAATTGCAATGAAGGTAAGTTGTTAAATAAACAAAATAATTTGGTGTAGAAAGAAGATTTACAAAATTTAGAATTAAAAGTATTTATAAATTTGATTTGTTTTGTTCGAATATATTTTTTTCATGTGCTATTACGTACACAAATACACACACACACACACACACACATTCATATAAATTATATGACTTTTAGATAAGTTCAATTGACATAATTTAACATGATGTATCTCGTGCATTGAACATGCAACGTACAAGTTTACAACAAAGGGTAAGTCTACTGTGAGACCGGTCTCATAGTATGAGACTAGTTTTTACCAAATCTATTAATTGACCAAATCCAACTTATTTGACCCGCCAAACAGGGGCGGATCTACCCTCTAGCTTGATGGGGCCATGGCCTCCCCAAAAATTTTTAAGAACATTATTGGCGTAAAAATATTTTTGTTTGATTCATTTATATTAATAAGGCTTCCCCAAGATTTATGTATTACTAGGATGGCGTGATGGTTGGTTGATTCATACCCCTGTTGACACATCTAAGTTTCAACTTCCATGGCTACAATTTTCATTGTTTCTTTTTGCATTTTCTCTATTTTCATTCCATTTTGTCACTTTATATTTTGTTTTACTTTTCCGGTTTCCTCTTCTCTATTGAGAACTAATTAACATAAAAAAGACATTTTCTCTATTTTCCTTCCGTTTTGTCTCTTTATATTTTTGTTTTTTCTTTCTAGTTTCTTCTTCTCTATAGCATACTAATTAACATCAACAATTTGTTCCTTCCATTGTCTTTTTCTACCTATCTTTTTTTCTTTCATTTTGTCTTTTTTTTTTCCTTTATGGTTTACCTCTTCCGTGTTATTAATTAACACCAAAAACAAAAACACCTCTCTTTTCTCATCTTATAAAAGTAAAAAAATAACTCTTTTTTTAATTATTCTTTCTTTTATACTCCTAGGGAATACTTTTGATCATTACCATAATTATTTTACTTTTATTATACGGCCTCCCCAAATTTACAATTCTGGATCCGCCCCCTGCCGCCAAACCCATATCTTTAAATATATATATATATATATATATATATATATATATATATATATATATATATATATATATATATATATAATCTTTTATTTTTCTCTTCAATACAACCAAAAACATTTCCCTCTACTACCGGACTCTGACGCCACTCACCAGCCACCGGCCACCACCGCCATTTTTCATCATCGATATTTTTTATAAATCTTATACCATTTAATGCGTCTCATTTTTGTCGATCCAGATGCGAAATTTGATTTGCGATTTGATACTCCAATCACCGTAATTCTGAGGTCAAAGTCTCAAAATCATCAACTTTGACCTCCGATCTACAATGATTCACCGTCTAAAAAATTTGATCAATCACTACTCTCAAATCATCTCGTTTCGCTCAAATACTACCAATTCAAAAAAAAAAAATCATCACCGGAAAAAAAAATCAAAATCTGCTCAGTTTTAAGTATTGCAAAACTAGCTAAAATATTAAAAATTCAACAAAAAGTTAAAAACTAAAAGTATCAAAAACTCAGTTTAAAGTATCACAAAACTAAAAGTATTACAAATTCGAGTAAAAGTAACACATGTTATATTTTATACTTTTACATCTTTTTTTTTTACAAAAATCAAAGTATCATAAAATATTATTAAATTATTACGAAATATAGTTAATAAATCACATATTTCTATAACTTAATTTCCTTTCCTTACATCTATGCCGATTACATTTAAAAGTATTGAAAAAGTTTGGTCGCGTATCACAAAATATAGTAAAGTATCGCATATTTTCCAATACTTGTACATTGTATTGCATTTTATAATAATTGATAAAGACATAGAATAAAATATTTGCAACTACCAGTAGTGCAGAAACTTCATTCTAGAACAGACAAAAAAGTCAATCCAGAAGGGTATTTTTAAAACTGTTCTGGATAGCACTTTCTAGAACGGTATTTTAAAATACCGTTCTGGAATTACGACTTTCCAGAACAGTTTTACAATACCGTTCTGGAAAGTATACTTTCCAGAACGGTAAATGAAAAATCGTTCTAGAATGGATGTCAATCTTGAAAGGTATTAAAATACCGTTCTGAAAAGTATACTTTCCAGAACGGTAATTGAAAAACCATTTTGGAATGGGCGTCAATCCAGAACGGTATTAAAATACCGTTCTGGAAAGTATAATTTTTAGAACGGTATTGTAATTACCGTTCTAGATTGACGAATAATTCCAAAATGGTTTTGCAATTACCGTTCTCGAAAGTCTTTCTAAAAAACCAAATTACAATCCAGAACCGTATTGTAATTCTCGTTCTGGAATGTTCGTTAATCCAGAACGGTATTAAAAAACCGTTCTTGAATATCTTTCTCAAAAAAAAAATAATAACTTTGATCGGTATTTTTAATAATACCGATCTGGAAATTCTTTACAAATTAGAAATATTTTCACAATTTCACGCGGGTTAATGAAGCGGTAAATGAAATATTTTCAATCCATCACCACCATCTCAAATCTCTCGCACAAAACCCTAACCCATCACCACCATCTCAAATCACCACCATCTCAAATCTCTCGCCCAGAACCCTAGACACGAGCGGATTCCAATTACATCGTTCTCGAATTCAAAACCTTCGATTATGAGAATAGGATTCGAATCCTCTTTTATTGTCAATGCCATGGAACCTTCATTATCACCACCTTTTAACGCGAATGCCACACTCTCCCTGCCTCTGTCCTCCGGCGATGGAGACGAAACCTTGGAGGACGCGTGGTACGAAAACATCGCCTCCAAGCTTCTGATTGTTGGTAAGTTTCCAATTCGTTTCTAAAATTTTTCTCTTAGATCCATGTTTTTTGATTTATATGCAGTCGAACTGTGTTTTTGTTTTTAGTTTTATTTGAGAAATGCGTAATCGCACGTAGCGCTTCAATTTTTTTTCCCATTTTAAGTTCATAAACAAACTCTTTCTGAGTATTTGATCTATTTCCTTCTTAAAACTATAATACATGGGAATGTGTTCTCCATTCCCTTTATTGATCCCTGAAAAAAAAAGGCCCTTTGACTGCTGGATATTGGAAAATTGGCCGGAAAAATATGCTTATCCATATTGGTGTCCAAACTCGCGATTTTACGAAATTAGAAATTTTACAAAATTTATAGAGATTTTTTTTTTTAATCATGGTTTCTACTGCCATCACCGAGAGAAATAAAATTGTATTTTAAATTAACGGTGATAATTAAGAAATTACAAGTAAGCTATCTTCATCAGTGAATGAAGAAAAAAAAACTCTTACTTGGTGTTGGGACTGTAGTGATCTCAGGGAAAACATGTAGCAACTTGAAGCAGACATGTTGAGGCCCTTCATGTGGAATTAGATTTTTCATAGCCCATTTGATTGTATATTTGCTTTTCTTGCTGGTATTTATAACAAATGCAACAACACTAGATGATGCTGTTGTTGACGGCTTAGATCCATTAAGGCCGTCTACTTGAGGCCTATTTTTCGTTTCATTTCTCTTTTGCTTCTTCAGGAACTGATTTTTCTGTAGTAAGAGTTGATGAGAGTTTGGCATTAAAAAAGAAATTTGTTTCAGAAGAAAATATATCTCAATAATGTCAATGCCGTGGTGAAATTTGCCTTCTTTATATTCTCAGTACGCTATATATGGAACAATGAATTATTTGTTAAGCTTCTAATTTCTAATTTGTTTTGACTTTTTGCTTATCCGAGTCAAAATATTTAACTTAAGTCATGCATGATTGCTTCTAATTCGGACTGCCGCTTTCAGGCATTTTGGAGTGGACTGGAGCAGCGAGCTTCAGAAGCTTATTCAGGCCACTACAGAAATGGACTGAGGACAGACTCACAACAAATTTGGTCCGAGGAACGAGGTCCGGTTTGCGGTGTCGTCTCGGTTAGTATTTACTCTCTGTATTTCTATTACTTTGTGTAATCTGGTGTGTGTGTTCGTTTGCAAGTATGATTCAACGAGGGTCATAAGAGCTCCATGCGAAGGCGATAGCTTATGAACAGAAATGACAAGCAGTGACTGCACGCAATTCCCCCATCCATCGTAGGTCCAAGAAATGGGAAGTATCATACAGAAAGAAGGACAAGAGATATTGCCTGGGGTGAGAACTCATCTCTCATATAACAGAGCAATATTACTTTACCATCATGTTAACAAATTTGGTTAATTTATGAGATAGCAAAATAATATCTGATTAACGATGTTCTTTATTTTTTAAACTTAAAACCATCTGCTCCGAAATGCGAATTATCTCATGATTTTTTACTGTTGTGCAAATTTGAGATATTCAAGATTTTACAAAATCAAATTGAATTAATTGATCACCAGTTATCAAGTTTGAATCAAATCCATTACTTGATAACTCTGTTGTTTTATTTTCTGATGATATTACTATAGGTAGTAATTGTTTGTGGAGGAGTTAAATCAATATTAACCTATGAGTTAATTTAGGGATGAGTGACGGAGCTCCCCAGAGCTGTTGAACCTTGTCATGTTCACAGGAATTCATCGACGACACTATCATAGCTCAGATAGAAGACGAGTTCTCGACTTTTGGGAGGCGGTATCGATTTTGAGTTTATCGAGTCATTGTCTTATTTACTTCGTGTATCTTCTCTTCTACTTTTGATTTGGTGATATCCGATTTTACATGTACAGTCCGGCGTAGGCTCACCGGAGTACACGCAGCAAGTGCCGAAACAGCGAACGGACAGCGGCAATGGGCTGCTGCAGGGGATTCGGGCCGATTACATGTTTGGGGTGTGAAGTTGTGTGGGCTGGCTTCCGTAATGTCGCTAAACGCGGGACAAGGAGTAAGGGAATGTCACAGCGATAGGTTTGCTCGGTTCTTTTCTAAATTATTGCTTTTGTTGTGCATTATTCAAAACTTGAAGAGGCCGAAAAGGCTCTTGGATTTAAAGAAGCCAATTTCTTGTATTAGTACGACACGGTTGTTATTTAAGTATCTTTTTTTTTTTTTTGGAATAGAAGTCCTCGGTGGGCTAGCTTGAACTTGGGCATATTTATAGGCCAAAAAGGCTCTTAATTCTGTTTTTTATTTTATGTTTTTCTTTTAAAACTTCTGGAATATCTTATATACTTCTTTGAGTGCACGGAGCCTTTTCAAGATCTTGAAAGAATATTTTCAAAGGTTTTCTACAAGTTCATTATAACTCATCTTTTTTCTTTTTTTAATAAATAATTTTCTCTATCATTACGTTGTCTGTTTGGATAAATATACTCTTTGCTTTACTAGGCTTCTTTCTTATTCCTTTGAATCTTATAAACTGATCCTACCATAAGTTTGGCTTGTGTTGTCTCTACAGGATCTATTCTTTAATATTTTGTTGAATTTCATGTTTGACACTACATAAGCAGCTAATTGAGTTTCATATTTATGATCAGATAATTGCTAAATTTGAAGAGCGATGGAGCATTGGATCGTTGGAAGGATGAGAGAATGAGAATCATGAAAATGGAATGTCCAACAACAGGATGCTTTGATTGACCTTGATTACTATAGTACTGCTAAACAGCTAACAGAAGCAGCCATGGTGCTAAGCGGACTTTTGTGTTCATTTCAAAATTAAAATCTAATTAAACAGTGCGTGTCTACTTTTGAAGGGGATTTAGTTCGCCCGCAAGAGAACTGGGTCACTTGTAGACTTGGCTAGTTAACTCGAGTCGATCTCTCGAGGAAGACTAATCGGAAGTTGTTTTGGTGTTTGTTTGTACGAATGAGAAAATAACGAAAATGCTACGCTAAACACGCGGACAAGGGGGTTTTGAGAATTGTAATAACTAAACGATGATTTATAATATGAGCAATTTAAACTATTCTGGCAAGGAGAGCATCAATCACCATGCAAGAACTTAACTAAAGTAAATAAAAGATTTAATAACGAACTTCAACTTTTAAAAGGTTAATAAACGGGGGTCTAGGTTATCACAACCTCAAGACAACAACTAATCATGATTGCAAATAACATCCAAAACATCCAAATTACGATAATATCAATCAACTAATCAACCAAAACAATTCTTCAACAAATGATTCACAATAATTCAAACATAAATGATTCAAACTAATAATCCAAACACAATATCCAAACAAGATTATTGAAAATCAAAATGAACCAATGAGAACAAAGTTTAGAGTGTACGGAATTGAAATGTTTGCGAGAACTATCTCCAGTTATTCCGAAGGTATTATCGTCTACGAGTCGAGCCTTAGAAGCTGTCACGGACTCCCGATAAGCTGTGACCGCCGTGGTAACTACCGAATCTACGCCACTGCAACTGGTTGCCGTGGGGCTTTGAGGCGACGGGTCGGAGTTGTCAATTCTGAGCGTGTCCTCGTGGGAGGTCTTCGTTCCTTCTATCCGGGTAGGTTCTGATCTTTAAAAGAGAGATAAGATGAAAAATGATTCAAGAACGCTCATAGGTTTTCATCCCCAAGAGGTTCAAGAATGTCTTCCCGTCTCGGTTTGTCGCAAACCGGATGGGGGATTATTCGTCTATGGATGGATTGTGGATGGTGTTTCTGGTTCTCTGAATGTGGCTGAGTTCTTGGCCTTTTGTAGCCTTCAAAAACCCCTTCCGTAACTAAAAATCTCCACAAAATCCGAGTTTGTAACGCTTATATCCGATCGGATGGACTTCCAGTCTGATCGAGGAATCTTTCAGCCAGAGTTTCTAACACTGGGTAACCCAGTGTGGATGACAGATCCAGTGTCAGCTGTGATATACCAAATCAGGGCCCAGTTTCTTTGAAACTCCACACGCGGGCCCACACTCGTCCACCTTAACACCGAAAAACTTCAAAATACCTAAAATAAACATAAAATGTGGTAAAATAAGTCAGAGATACATAAATACAAAAATATGCTCAATCAATCCAACTTATACCCAAAATTAACAATCTAATTAAAACACTAGCAAAATATACCAATAGTCATGACAAATACGTGCGAGTCAACCACCCCATGCTTTATTGGTTTGTTCATCCTCGAACAAACAAAAGAATCAAAACCACATAAGCATGAAAGTAGCTAGATAAAAGAGTCATGTTGTGCATAAAATATAGTTTTGTAAATATAAACACTTTTGTCGAAAATTCTTAAGCTAAGCTCGTGTTACCTTTTCACCTTGAAATTGAAAGATTGCATCCTCACAAAAGGGAAATATATCATTGTGCACTCATTTGCTCGTATTTTTCAAAAGGTAAGTGTATACGCTCGGATCAACAAAAATGCATTCAACGACTCGTGAAAATAAAAGACTCGTACATTGCATATGTGTGCACATTTAATCAAGAATCGGATTAGGAATTTCTAGGATTATAATGTAGGTTCTTTGGTAAGGTATGTCATATATAAAGATGTGTGGCTAACTTGCGAACAAACCCAATCAATAACTCACTCAATCTAAAGTTTTAAGCATAGAGCACAATTTTTCTCCTCATTCTCCCCAAAAAACCATATATCATTATTTTTAGCCTTTTATAGCTAAGGCTATTTCTAACCCCAAAACCCGAATATTTTCCTTTATAAATAGGCTTTATTTTTAACATCTAGATGCTCTTGTGAACTTAAGCACCCTTAATTTCTATTTTTTTATATATTTTTTACTTTTCTTTCATTCTTTCTCTTCTTTTTTTTTTCTTTTCCTTTTCCTTTTTTTTATAATAGCATCCCACTAATTTCCACCCTGCAATCCTCATATCTCAATAAACCAATGATAAATAAACTCTCATCTCACACACTTAAACGAAATAAGAGCTACAATTAAGCTCGTGGCTAATAAAGAGACGGAATAAAAGTTCAAGGGGGCTCATTAGGGATTTTTAGTGGTTTTTATTTATGAATAAACCCGAAAACAGGTTTTATATGTGCCTATCGTCATTTCCAACACCAAATGTACACATGCAACTTTAGAGACTTCTCAAAACACTTATCGAATCAAAGCATGAAATGTTGATGAACACACAAGGCTCCTTACTAGGGTTTTATTCAAACTTTTGAAAACAAGGTGATCGAGTTTTAAAAAACTTCGCAAAATTGCTAACGACTAAGTGTTATTTTAAATATATATATATATATATATATATATGTGTGTGTGTGTGTGTGTGTGTGTGTGTGTGTGTATTTTTTGAGAAATTTTGCACTAAACAAGCTCAAAAGACTCCAACGATATATCACATAATACATGATCTCGACAGGTAAGCCAGTACAAACACAAATAAGCATGGGAATGATTTCAACAAACGTTGACAAAAATAGTTGGTTGATATGCACATCGTCACAAAGAAAGACTCAGACATAACCATTCGACCTAAATGACTACGCATGCATAATGCGACTCCCCCCTCCCCTACAAACAAAAGTAAGTAATGTCCGCATTACTATTATACAAATTAACCCAAGGAAAAATGAAAATTTTGAATAAGTTATCATGCGAATAATTGGTCGAATGGTTATACAAACACCCGAGCACAAAACACATAACAAAATCACTAAAAATGAAAAACGAGAGCTGGGATAGAAAGTGATACAATATTGGGGCTCGGGCCCGCCTAAGTTTTCATGACGTCCAGAGGGAAAGATGGAACTATACAAATGGAGCGATGGTTTCAAGTAAGTCTGCTGCCTCCATCCGACCGGTCACTGCACCACTTCGGTCGGACAACGATCCAGTGTGTTCCGTCCGACTGGTCATCTTCTCTCATCCGGTCGGACATCAGTCCAGTGTGCTTTGTCCGACCGGTCAATTCCTCTCATCCGATCGGATGTCCTGGAAAAGCATCATTTTCAACACTTTTTCTGCACAACTCAACAAACCATTACCACACCTATCCAACTCAAGTCAATCAAGAACAAGAATATGTACAAAAATGAATTTATTTTTTATTTTTTGTTTTTTTTAATTAAGCTAGAAAAATGATACCTTGGGTTACCTCCCAAGAAGTGCAACTTTTTATGTCTTTTGCTCGACGACTTACAAAGGTGCTATTATCCGGGATCCAGAAATAAATGACGATCGTGCCATGCCTTAGTGTTCTCCAAGAACAAAAGCGGGCGATGACAACCACCAAGGTAGGCACGATGAGCAAACTTCGTGATGAGGGAAATAAAATCTCCAACTTGCTTTGGAGGTCAAAAATGTGAGTAATCGACTACTATAAAAATTTCAAAAGTCGATCGGGTCGTGGAACAATGCTCGGCCATAGGAATGACTAAGAAATCGGTTGAACAGATAAAATGGTCATCGATCAACCCACACTCCTTGTCGATTGCCTCTTCTACCACCTCAGCGTTAAGATTGATAAAAACATCCAGCAAAATGCAATGTGGCTCAACAAACACAACCTCCTCCAAATCCTGTAGCATAACTCCATCTTCTACACAAAGAGAAAGTAAGTCCGAGTTGCTAACTTCCTCACTCGGAATCTCCAACGGAAATGCCTCTACACTATTACCCAAAACTTCATAATCAATCGCAAAAGAGGCGTTCTCAACCAAATCCTCAATCTCCATTTCCTCACACAACTTTCCCAAACAAGCATTCAAGCTTGAATCACCAAACTCCAATGTGGGCTCCACTACATCAAGAATTGGCAGCTCTTCAAAGGTAAGATGCTCCACCTCAGCACGGATAACTAAGTAAGAATCATTATTGAGTGGAGCATCAGGATGATTGTAGATTTGTTGGTTTTCCCTCTCTTCCAAAGAAACCATAATCTGACCCAACATCGTCTCCATATTCTTCATGAGTCGCTCAGTCGATTGCGCCAAATTTTATTCGATTGCGCAAGTTCGTCCCAATGATGAATAGTCTCTTGCTTTCGTGCCAGAAATTGATCATCTGGTGTATATTCTTCATGGCTCGGATAGTATGGAATCGAGTTGGGAGGGGCATAAGATTCGTAGCTCGGAAAGGAAGAATTAAATTCGGATGGAACATACGAGTCATATCCCGTGTAATAAGAAGATGAGGCGGAGGGAGCGTATGAAGGTTCAAAACTCGGATTGTAGTGGCTCACATTGTAAGAATTTGGAGGTGGGGCCCATTCAGGTGAGTATGTCTCCATGAAACAATCGTACACTTCCTCCCACGTGTTCAAGTAATCGGGCTCTAAATTTGTCAACCATTTTCTTGCCCGATCCTTTATTGTAAAGATGAAAAGTTTCATCCTCACTTAATTACTTGTAAGGCCTAAAAGGGGGAAGGTTCTTGTTATGGCGTGGTAATCTTGGATGAATTCGAACGGATCCTCACTCGGGAGCCCATGAAATACCGGGAGTTGCTCATAGTAGAACTCATCCGGATCGTAGTCTCGCATCGCTTGACTCCATTGAGTGGTCGGTCGAAGATAAAAATAAGCGTACGGGTTAGACATTCTTTCTTTCTCTCTTTTTTTTTTTCAAAATGGCTTGTTGAATCTTGGTCGTCAAGGTACCTTGCAATCACAACACTTAACGCACAAAATTAAATGTACCGGTAGATAATAATAAATATGAACAAAGAGAAAAATCAAAAATGAACACGAAACACAAACAAAACCAATAAAAACACGAACAAAGATCACGAACAACAAACACAAAAATTACAACCTTTAGCCTTCACCGGCAACGGCGCAAAATTTTGAGCCAAACTTTTGTATTCCTTTCAAAACTAAAATCCAGTTAAACAGTGCGCGTCTACTTTTAAAAGGGATTTAGTTCGCCCGCAAGAGAACGGGGTCACCTGTAGACTTGGCAAGTTAAATCGAGTCGATCTCTCGAGGAAGACTAATCGAAAGTTGTTTTTGTGTTTGTTTGTACGAATGAGAAAATAACAAAAATGCTACGCTAAACACGCGGACAAGGGGGTTTTGAGAATTTTAATAACTAAACGATGATTTATAATACGAGCAATTTAAACTATTCTTTCAAGGAGAGCGTCAGTCATCATGCAAGAACTTAACTAAAGTTAATAAAATATTTAATAACGAACTTCAACTTTTAAAAGGTTAATAAACGGAGGTCAAGGGCCTTAGACTCGTCTCCACAACCGCTTAGGCATTTCATTGAACACTTAGTCTACGAGTTGGGGTTGTCAATGCCAATGTATAGATTAAACACCCGATGACTCCAAGCGATGGTTCTAAATGTTTCCAAGCACTAGACCCGTGATTTCTAATCAACAACAATTGACAAACTCACTATCACAACCTCAAGACAACAACTAATCATGATTGCAAATAACATCCAAAACACCCAAACATCCAAATTATGATAATATCAATCAACTAATCAACCAAAACAATTCTTCACCAAATGATTCACAATAATTCAAACATAAACGATTCAAACTAATAATCCAAACATAATATGCAAACACAATATCCAAACAAGATTACTGAAAATCAAAATGAACCAATGAGAACAAAGTTTAGAGTGTACGGAATTAAAATGTTTGCGAGAACTATCTCCAGCTATTCCGGAGGGATTATCATCTATGAGTCGAGCCTTGGAAGCTGTCACGAACTCCCGATAAGCTGCGACCGCCGTGGTAACTATTGAATCTAAGCCACTGCAGTTCGTTGCCGTTGGGCTTTGAGGCGACGGGTCGGAGTTGTCAATTCCGAGCGTGTCCTCGTGGGAAGTCTTCGTTCCTTATATACGGGTAGGTTCTGATCTTTAAAAGAGAGATAAGATGAAAAACAATTCAAGAACGCTCATGGGTTGTCATCTCCAATTGGTTCAAGAATGTCTTCCCGTCTCGATTTGTCACGAACCGGACGGGGGATTATTCGTCTATGGATGGACTATGGATGGTGTTTCTGGTTCTTCGAATGTGGCTGAGTTCTTGGCCTTTTGTGGCCTTCAAAGACCCCTTCCGTAACTCAAAATCTCCATAAAATCTGAGTTTGTAACGCTTATATCCGATCGGATGGAATCCCAGTCCGATCGGAGGGATCTTTCAACCAGAGTTTCTAACACTAAGTTTTGACACTAGGTAACTCAGTGTGGATGACAGATCCAGCTGTAATATACCAAATCAGGGCCCAATTTCTTTGAAACTCCACTCGCGGGCCCACACTCGTCCACCTTAACACCGAAAAACTTCAAAATATCTAAAATAAACATAAAATGTGGTAAAATAAGTCGGAGATACATAAATACAAAAATATGCTCAATCAATCCAACTTATACCCAAAATTAACAACAAATCTAACTAAAACACTAGCCAAATATACCAAAAGTCATGACAAATACGTGCGAGTTAGGTGCCTTCTTCGCATCTCAGAAAAGTCATTAATCGCATTGGGCCGATGACTCCTCATCGCAATGACATCTGGGGTCCTCTTCTTCTTCTTCTCGACACCAAACTGGTATTCCACGGGAGAGGAAAGCGATGCGGCGGCCATTAGGTTTCAGGCCACTCTGCCCTCCACCTTCGTGTCTCCTTTTTGGTTTGAGGAAGGCGACTGGTTTGGGAGGGTTCTGCGCAGAGGTTGAGAGCATCGACAGAGCCGACCGGCAAAGGATGTGGAGGCCGTGAGGTGCTGGGCGGCGTTGATGTTGATTTTTTAGAGGAGGGGGTATTTTGGTACAACTTTTAGGGTTTTGAGGGCTGGTTTGTAAAACCCGATTGCAATTTTTTGAAAAATTAGAAAAATCTTTTTGTATCTGTTATTCTGTTTCACCATATAACTTTAATCTTATTTTGGGATTTTGGTAGGGATAATTTGAAGCTATCTTCGTGTGGAGGCGACCGACAAGTTTTCTACTGGGATGTGGCAAGTGGCCTTGTCATTCGGAAATTTCGTGGCCATGATAGTGAGGTAAGAGGCCTTTAAGAGTCTTGGTTCATTTTGAATTTTGATAATTCCATTTCTTTTTATTTATTGTTAATGAGTTGCAAAATCTTTACTTGTGTTGTCAACTAGTTTCATAGAACATATTTTCCCTTTATTGACTTCAAATATGTCAACACATATTTAAATTATCCTAATTTTTATTTTACTTTTTTTGGGATTTTTTCTAACTGTTAATCTTGTGTGTTAGCTGCATGAGTTACAGTAACGTGCATTAGAAAAAACAGACGAGCTTGAGCTTGTCCGCAAGTGAAGCAGCAAGTATCGGGCACCGGGCTTCCCTCGACGGCCTCATTATATAGAGAGTAGCATACCTGTGAGGTTGGTATATTTCTATTTGTTGATGTTCGTTATACTGCAGCACGATGTGGTTTTCTTTTTTCATTGTGATTATTAGTTCACAGAAACAGAGATTCGACGGATGAAATCATTTGAACAAGTATGGAATAATAATAATAATAATAATAATAATAATAATAATAATAATAATAATAATAATAATAATAATAATAACGTATGGAATTATAAAACATCTACATGTCCCAATATTCATTTTCCTCGCATTTCTTATCTCTTTTATCATTGAATTTGTGCTCTTATTCAATGGATTTATCTGTTCGCGGGTCTTTAGAATATATTGTCCTGTGCATTATCGTGAAACTCAAGAGGTTTGTCTCTTATTAAGAGAAATAAATTTTGATAATATTGTTATTTACAGATTACTAGTGTAGTGCTTTTTGAAAGGGAAAGCATTTCAATATTACGAGCTTGGTTTCATCAAACGTGCCTCAAGTATCTTATTCGGGTTCTTATTTTAGCTATCGTACTGCATCACCTCCAGAAAATGCATATTTCTTAGTATTCTTGATTTCCTGAGAATCATCTTGACATTATTGTCTCAACTGCTTTTTTTTTTTTCAAAAATATATATTTTTATCTCCTCCTTAATATTTAGTTATATTTATGGGATATTTTATCTGAACCAAAGTTCCCTCGTAAGCATGATGCTTCTTATTAGTACTTTATAGGATTTCTTTTTTCTACTCTAATCAAATGTTGAGCCGGCCCAAACCATTTATTGCATAGGCCCGATGGGCTCGGACCGGGTGAAACCTGTTTCTCAAAATTTCTCAGTTTGTAGCTTTTGGATAAAAAAAATATTTTAATAGCTTAACTTGGTATGGTTTTGTTAGATTTTGTTACTGATTAATTAGCTTTTCTAACTACAGGATGATGCCCTGACAACTAACAAAGTATCATCGGAAAGTTCCAGTAACAGTTTCTCTGGGAGTTGTCCCATTGGCTATAATATATCGAACAATATGTTAAATAATATAAGTAGAGATACATTAGAAGCACAAGACAGTTTTGGAAGAGGTCAATGATTGTTAGCACCAAAAAATAGGGAAGTTAGTTGCTCAATGATAGAAGATTTGCATATATACACAAGGTTTTGTAAGATTGCGAAAGTCTTCTTATTGAAGTTTGATATTGAACTTTTTATAATATTAAATGCCATTGACATTTTCATCTATGTTCTGGCCCTCGATATTTGACCTGTTCTTGTTAGTTACTAAATTGATTTTCTTTTTCACGGATATTTAGATCTGTAACAATACTTAACCTTCCTTACTTGTAAATTCTCAGTACTTTTGGTGATCACGCGATGAACATAGAAAATGAAGATGTTAATCTAAGTCTCGAGTTGGGACCCACAACTTACACGATCCATGCAAGGCTGAAAAATATTTCAGGTGTAGGTGTAAAAGAAGGCTCGACAATGGACATGGCATTTGCAGCATCCGATCATCCACTATCTGAATTAATTTGATCACCACAGAACAGCTTGGGTCTCAGATGCACTAATTCTAATTCTGATAAAAAGCCCTTTCTCATGTGGAATGTGGGACCCAACGGTGATGATCTTTCACCATCACATGAGAGTATGAGATCCAATGGCAATGCCGTTGATCGAGAAGACTTGATGATATCACGAACGGTGGATGATGAGGATGTGGTGTTGGGTGATGAGGCTGCTACTTTGGTTGGGCCTTCTAGAAGCTTCCGCACACCCGAGTTCGTTGCGAGTCGTGGTGAATGTGATGGCGGTAAGTCATTTGTGTTTTTAAAGGAAGTAATTATTGTATTGCAGGATAGGCGAAAAGCAGTTGAGAACAAAAGTTGGTAAATATATCAAAGCTAAATTTGTTTAATTGAGGCTTTTCAATGACATTGTTCTGATTTGGCAGAAAACAATAGCATGATTGAGAAGGAAAGTTGCATGGACGAGGTTTTGTGCCTTCCACATAATGACAAAATTGTTGGTCTTCCTGACATCAGCAGAAAAGATGTCGGTACACCTCTCATTGTGTTTTTCACATTCTTTTGTGTGCTTATATATATCAATAAAAGTCTATTTATAAGATGATGTGTTCATTGTGATTTATTTCGTCGTTTATTGGGTATTTATATATTGATAATTGAAAATAGGCTCAACCCACCGGCGGAGCTTGAGAAGAGGAAGCACAAGCTTAAGTGCCTTGTTCAATCCCAAAACTCCTTCATGGTACTCTTAATTCATTCTTTTCTATTACTAAGTTATTTTTTTATTTTTCATTCTATTTTAACTTTTATGTATTCATTTGTAATTTGTTGACTGTAAGATGTCAAATGTCAGGGTTGCTTTAACATGTAATATTTATTTTGAATATTAATTTATTTTGTGACTGAATTGTGTGATTTATAGAAATCGAATCAATTGAGCGATGATTGAAAAAAAAGACGAAATATATTTTAGTTGATATGTCTGTATTTATGAGTGCAGAACCACTGTGTTCATCCACTCACAAACAATTGTTGTGTGCGGTAATTGTCAGATGGTGCTGTGCCAACCCACAGGAGGGTGTGCTCGTCTCACCGAGGGATGCTTCTTCAGTAGAAAGGGTGACTGATGCTCTCTCTATTTCTGTTCTTTAGATAGTGAGGGTGCGCACTGCATTTTATTTTGGTTTGAAGACCTTTTTTTGTATGTGACTTGTAGTGATTGTTGTTTTGAACACTTTTTTGTATGTGACTTGTAGTGATTGTTGTTTTGAACACTTAATGAATATTTTGGGTTTTTTTTTTGTTGTTCTGGGGTGCTTTGAATGGATTGAGATATCGTATTTGGTGAAGTATATTTTCAATTGAGATTTGGTGTTTTTAATATTGTATATTTGATGTTTTACATTTGGGAAAAGACGAATACTAAAAATGATGTTCTAGAAGGCAAAACTTTCTAGAACGTATAATCAAAAAAACTGTTCTGGTTATTTATAAAAAACCGTTCTGTAAAGTACTTTCCAGATAGGTTTTTCAAATACCGTTCTGGTAAGTTATACTTTCCAGAACGGTATTTCAAAATTAACGATCTAGAAAGTATAACTTACTAGAACGGTATTTTCAAATACCGTTCTGGAAAGTATGATTTACCAAATCGGTATTTTTAAATACCGTTCTGGAAATATAACTTACAAGAAGGGTATTCTCAAATACCGTTCTGGTAAATCATTTTTTCCAGAATGGTTTTTGAAAATACCGTTCTGGAAAGTATAACTTACTAGAACGGTTTTTTGAAATGACCGTTCCAGAATGTGTTTTTTAAAAATAGTTCTGGAAAGTGGCGGATCAACATGGAATGGTACCATTCTAGATCAGAAAAATTATTTTCTAGAATGCCTTTTTTTTACCCTTCTAGAAAGTCTGCCAATCCAGAAGGGTAAAAAGGGCGTTCTGGAAAGTACAGACTTTTTAGAACTATGTCACTACAGAAAGCACAGAAAGGCGTTCTGGATAGGCAGAAAGACCCTTCTGGATTAGCAGTTTCTACACTAGTGTACAAACATTGATACTTTTAACCCAGGTTGTGATACTTTTACTGATTTTTGTGATACTTTTACATAATTATACTATGTATTACTATTATCTAAAGTTGTGATGCTTTTTAATATATTTGTAATACTTTTAAATAAATTTGTGATACTTTTATAATAATTTTTGATACTCCGAAATTATACACCATATAGAAGTATAATATACAATAAGTTTGTGATACTTTTACATAAACTAAACTATGTAATATTATTAACTAAGAAGTTATGATACTTTTAAATAGATTTGTGAAAATTTTATAGTAAGTTGTAAAACTTTTAAATAGATTTTTGATATTTAATTGTAATTTTTTAGTATATCTACATGAAAACATCATATCAATTTGTGATATTTTTTGCATGAATTTGTGAAACTTTTAACTCATTTTGTACCACTTTTAAATTCTTAATGAAATATCAATAATCCCACCAATCCATAGTCCAAAAAACCAAGTACACCACTTGCACCCATACTCGAGCTACCCACTCCAACACCTCACCACCCAAAATCTTTTTACACCACCTGCAGATTGATAAAATCTTTTGCAAAAGTCACGTTAATACAAAGCAGATTTATAAAACATCTTAGAACCTTCACACACCACATCACCAACACAATAGTTCACCGGCGATACACATGCACACGCACATTGTAGCCCAATATCACAATTGCTGAGAGACAGAGAGGGAGAAAGAGAGATGAAAGAAAAGAAAAAAAAGAGAAAAAATGGCCTGCCGTCATCGGCACCAATTTGAAAATATAAATTGGGAAAGTCATAGATTGCAACACGAGCAGTTGAGCGGTGATTGCAGATCCAAAATCGGCCCAATGAATCATCGTAGATCGGAGATCGGAGATCAAAGTTAATAATTCGTAAGTTTTGACCTCCGATCTATGAAGATCGGAACATCGAGTTATAAATATGGTTTTGTATTTTGAATGAGAGAGTAGATATGATTTAATTGATATAGTTTGATTTTTTCATCGCCGGAATACAATGGCTGCCCAGATGACAATGGCCGGCGATGGCCATGTGTGAATGCGAGAAACAGAAAAGATAGGAGGGGGTTGGGGTTGAAATGAGGAGAAATTTCGTTTTTATAATTAGGGTTAGGGGTGGGTGGGTGGGTGGCGGACGGTCGGGCAGTTGATGGGTAGGATAAATGAGCATGGTAAAAATGGTCTCATACTATGAGATCGGTTTCAACCAAGTATTTGCCTTAAACAAACAGTTATTTGTTAAAAATTAACATAACATTCATTGTTCCACTTTAAATAGAAAAGGGGCTTGGATGGAAAAAAGAGAAACTTCAAAATGTGGGGAACTCTATGATCAGGCAGTCGTTCTACAGGTTTGACTGTAGGTAACCCTAGAAGCATGACAAGTGTTAATTTGATTTGGTTTGATTTTATTTCCATTTAATGAACTCCAATAATATAAGAAAGTATTTTATTCCCTTAATATTATAAATTTTAATTTTAATTATTATGATTAATTAAATTCAAAATTATAATATTAAAACATAAAAATAAATAATTAAATAATAAGTCAACTACTTTTTGTAATTTCACCACCACACCAATAAAATAAAATGCTTATGTAAGACCCCAAAAAACATATTTTTATAACTTTTCAACGCTCCCCCCACCCCAACCCCATCACTCTCTTTTGAGATTTTTTGCGGAGTTTGTCCATCGATTGGCGTATATACTCTAGGGTTTCGAGATTTTGAAGACGGAGAGGAGATTGTATATAATCTTCGCTTGACGAATGATCCGAGAATGGAGGTAACTTTGAAGACGGAGAGGAGATAGCTGTTGCGCCAAAACATGGTGCAAAGAACCAACCAGACTGCCCCAGTGTCTAGCTACTCTAAGTTGGGGAGTAGGCCCTGGGGGGTTGGGTGGGGTGGGTGGGAAGTTATTTGTCTTTCTTTCTGAATTTTTCTAATCTATGGATAAAATAAATATGATAGAGCTCATTGTCTATGGCCTAATATCAACTGAGTATTCAACTTTTTAAATAAATAAAAGTCTTTATAAGAAAGGTGATATTGTTAATTTGAGTTAATAAATATTTTATTCTTATTCTGCCTTCTGAAAATAAAGAAAGAACCTCCAATTTACATTAGTGGATCTTGATTCTCTACCAACTCTATTAATGAAAGTTAAGAAATCAACAATTTATGTTGATAAGATTTTTTTTATCAAATCTATTTTTTCTCGATTTAAATTCTTGGTAATCATTACCCTAAAGAAGGACACACACACACACACAAATTTCTAATGTCACCAAGTATGAATATTTTACTATCAAGTAATAAATTCATTTAATTTGCATCAAATAAAACATTTTTATTTGAACAAAAATCTTCAATCAACTTGCAAGAGATTTTTATTTTTATTTTTATTTTGTATTACATTATAAATACATAACTATAATTGTGCAATCAAGAATTTGTTGTTGTTGTTGTTGTTGTTATTATTATTATTATTATTATTATTATTATTATTATTATTATGCTACATATTACTAGCAATCATATCGTGCGATTCAGAAAATGTTATATTTAAAAAAATATTTTTAATAGTTATAATGCATAAAATAAATAAAATAAAAATAATAAAAGATTTAAATATAAAGACAATTTAAAATAAAAACTATATTAAAAATACAATTTTATGATAAACAAAAAGATACAAACTAATTGGATTTAAAAAAGAAATTTCATATTCCTATATAAATCAAATGAAATTTAATAATATAATTTATATACTATTCTAACGTTCACTATATGACAAATAATTTGAATGTCCATTTCTCTTCATAAGCTTTACGTGGTGGGAATAAGATATAAACTAAAAAATAAAGAAAAAATATATTATACAAATAAATAACATTTTCAATATATTATTATTAATATAATTCATTAAAATATTAACCTGAATCAATATTAAAGTATTGTTCATCAAATTATATATAGTATATCAGTAATATTAATTATTACCATTTAAGGTAAATTTAAAGATTATTGAAGAATTATTATTATATTTTGAGGGTTATAATTATCCGACTAATAACAAAAATTACAAATTCTTATTGCATAATATTCTATTTGGTTAAGTCGAAAATTATTTACTAAGCAAGTAAAAAAAGGAAACAACACACGACATGTCCATAAAAAATTAAATACACATACAGCATAACAATAAAAAAAAATCAAATAACGATATTTCAACACACAACAATTTTTTATTCTAGCCCACATTATATATATTATGTGAGATAATATATATTTTTTTTTTCATTCAAAACTTTGATATTTTGATTGAAAAGTATATATATTTAGACACACTCATATGCGTTAAAAGATATGTATTTATTTTTAAAAATAACAAATTTTATAAATATTACATTAGATTTATATTGATTATTAAAATTTTCATTAATTACATAATATAATATAAAATTAATAGCGATAATTAAAACATTTTTAACTCTCAAGTTAAAAATTCTAATTATTTATATGAAGAATATTTCTTTATTTGTCCAAAAAAATCCAATCAACTAGCAAGAGATTATTTAATTTCCATTTTGTATTACGTAATAAATACATAACAACAATTGTTCATTCAACTAAGAATTTTTTCAAGTTGGAAATTATCTAAGCAAGTAGAAAAAAACAAAACAACATATAAGATGTCCGAAAAAAATTTAAATATACATACAATATAATAATAAGAATTTCAAATAACAATATTTCAACACATAACAATTTCTTTTTCTATCCCACATAAATTATATATGTGGGATAATATATATATATATATATATATATATATATATATATATATATATATATATATATATATATATATATATATATATATATATCCCATTCTACCTATATAATAAATAAAAAGATTTCTATCATACGTGTCTGCTTAGAATGATTCGGACTGACGTGTAATTTCCTGGTAGTTCGGATGCCTACTTGGCGAATTTTGGAGGTTTGGTGACTTACTAATATAAGAATTCTAATATCTACATAATTTATTATTTTTATTTTTATTATAATTTGCCTAACTTGATATCTTTCTTTTTTATATTTGCCTAATTTAATATTTTTCTTTGGTTATATTTTGTCTAATTCTTCTTTTATTCTTCTGATATAAATATATAAGAAGTCATATATAATAAGAAAAAAAGTCCAAATTACTTATCTTAATTAAAAGATAAATTACTTATAAGATAATATTAATTACAAATTTTTTAATTAGTTATTAATAATCTATATGCGTTGTATTTTGAATAAAAGTTAAAATATTTTTATTCTTTGGAATTAAAATACATAATATAATTAAATTACGAGTTACTTGCAATAATCTAAGTATGTAACTAAATAGTATTAATGAATTCAATTTAAATATAAATTTATATAGTAATATTAATAAATATTAATTAGACACCAGTACAATACAAAAGTATGTAACTAAGAATTATTATATAATTTAATTTAAATATTAAAATATAAGAATATTTAATAATAGTTAATTTATAGAAATTAGACACGGGTTGAGCATGTAACAAGTTTTGAGTTTATTTACATAAGTAAATATAAAATTACTAACTAATTTAATCTTAAATTAAAATAAAAATTATTTAAAAATAAATATAAATAGTAACTAGCCATTTGTAGAGACACGATTTGAGAATACGATATTTTTTGAATTTTTTTATTTTTATATTTAAAAACTCTACAATGTTCATAAATATTTTTTATATTTATCTTTTGATAAATCCTGTGCGTGTTAAACTAGTGTGTGTGTGTGTGTGTGTATAACGAAGATATTTGGATTTATAAAATATATATTTGGATGCACTCATATGTGTGTGGAATTGAGAGTGTAGATGTTTGAATTTAAAATATTATTTTTCATAGAATTGTTTTTATGAATATTATGTGAGATTGATTTTGATTATTGACTTTTACATAATATACTATCGAATTAATATTAACAATAATTATAAATTAACTAACATGAACAAAAAAAATTATTAGATTTATTTTGATTATTAAAGTTTTTAATAACTACATATTATATTAAAAATAGCAAAAAAATATTTTAAATAATTAAACAAGCCAAATTCTAGTGGGGTACCCCTTATGTTCAAATTTTAATTAATTTATTTAAATGCATGATTTTTGTTTCCGATGGCCTAAAAAGTTACTGGCCGGAGAAGGCACCGCAATGCCTAATTGAAAAAAAGTTAGAATTTTGTTTGGCCTACAGTGTGGCAACAGATTGTCGGATGGCGGAGGTGGCAGGCTACTGGGTAGTTAAAAAAAATGTGAATATTTTTCGGTGGCTAGAAAAAACCTCGGTCGGCAAGGTGGCAACAGGCTGTTGGATAACAGCTACTCATGCGGTGTCTGGCTGCCGGACAACGGAGGCGGCAGTTGTCCGGGCAATTTAAGAAAAAATTAAAATAATGTTGATTTTCTTTGTGTGGCCGAAAAGTCTTACGGTCGACGAGGTAGGAGCGGCATCGACGTTGTCAGGCTGCCCGATGGGGTGGCGGTGGTTGTGGTGCCACTATTATTATTATTATTATTATTATTATTATTATTATTATTATTATTATTATTATTATTATTATTATTATTATTATTATTATTATTATTACTACTACTACTACTACTACTACTACTACTACTACGTACTACTACTACTATATAAAATAAATTAATTAAAAAATAATATTTATTTTATATTTTTTTAAAATTTTAATTAAATGACTAACTGTATATTTTGAGTTATATAATTAAAATATTATATATTAAATCGAAAATATTGTACAGTCCTGTACAGACCCTCTATAGAGATTGATTATAACTTTTAGATCTTTACAAAAATTGATGACTTAGATTGAATTTGACAAAAATCTAATGGTTAAAAACTGCTTACCAATGGCCAGACCTGTACAAATGTGTTTGATCGTAGAAACGCCTTCAAACGTCACTTGGACTTATCTATGCTCAGGTACCTGTTGTATTTGTTTGTCGACAAATACCCTCTAAATGAATAGTATGTGTGCAGAAAATAATATTCTTTTTTAAATATTAATATAATTTCAAATGTCTCACTGACCTTGGAAATAATAATAATTCTGAAAAAATATAAAAAATATGAATAAAATAAAAAATTTGTAAAATTATTTAAAATAAATAAAATAATTTATAAATAAATCAAAATAATTAGGTAATTGAAAAACCTAAAAAAAACATTTTCAACTTCTATAACATAAAAATTGAAAGACTTTATAAAATCATATAAATAACTATAAGAAGTTATAATAAAACTATAAATATATATTTCATAAATACAAAAAATGAGAAAAAAAAAACCAAAGAATTAATAATAGAATAAATTAAAAAAATCATAAAATAAGTTAAATTAACTCTAAAATATATAATTGACTTTTTGATAATTATTAAATAAATTCAAAATTAAAATAAATATACAAAAAAAATGATAACAATAAAATTAATTACGAAAATATGAAAAATGTAAAAAAAATCTGAAAATATAAAACATATAAAAAATAACTCTGAAAAAAATTTCTCATAAATAAAATATAAATCAAAGAAATATAGATTTCATAAATAAATCTAAATAATTAGTTAATAAATCTGCAAAATTCAATAAAGTATTATAAATATAATTATTGGCAATGGTATATAATAAAATTGCATATTCATATCAATAAATATAAAAATATATATTAAATTAAAATACTTTGTTTAATAATATGAAAAATGAAAAAAAAAAACATTTTTTTATTATATTATAAGACTAAATAGAAATTCATAGCTATACATATTTACCATAATTTATAGAAAGTATTTAAGAAATTCTAAAAATAAAAAAAAAATAAAAAATGAGAAATATAATATAATATAATATAATATAAATTGGAAAACAATAAAATGAATAATAAAAATATAAAAATCTATAATTAAATTATTTAATATGTTTGTTGATGAAAAAAAATTAGATAATATATGTAAATCTGAAAAATGAGGCAAGAAAAATAACTTGGACTTCTCTTTTCTTTAATAATCTTATTTTTAGATCAGACTCGGTGATCTGGAGCAAACCCAACAGATTCATATCTTTCAATTGGTCTAAACGTGACTAGGTAAAGACCCGCATGACTTAAAGAATGGTTTACAAATTTGACCATGACTTTTTTTTTTTAGTTTTTCCAAAAAGTGACATCTCTATATACGAGATTTTCAATAAGGTTTTTTGTTATCACTACCTCGTAAGGGCGTTGAGAATTTTTTTTGCTTCTTATCTCGACTTTAACAGACTTGAGCAAAGAGGGTGATTCTTAAGGGCCGCTTTAGCCTAAACCAAGGAAGATCATCTCAATAAGTGATCGATTTTCGGGAGTTCCTAAATTCTGGGTCCCCCCTTTTTAAGGGGAGAGTCGTTTCAAGGTATAAAATTATATTATTAATAGTATATTAGAACTTTAGACAAATGTGAATACCTTTGTACAATTATTTGACTAAAATTTGAAATCAATATATTTGAGCATAATATAAAGAATTCAATAAGTTAGTTTTAATTTTATAACTAAAGTTTTTTTCATAAATAATATTGTATTAATAACTTATGACCAATTACTATGACGGTAAGTCATTAACATGAGAAGAATTCACACATAAATTATTTATTACCAATTACTATGACTGTAAGTCATTAACATGAGAAGAATTCACACATAAATTATTTATTACTCTTACTTTTCAATTTACTTTGGATAAACTTAAGTATGTATATATAAATTTTAATTTATTTATCTGGGTTGTCAATTAACTCGATAACTTGATGGTTAACACGATTACCTAGTACAAGTCAGTTACCGAGCTAATTCTAGAAATATTAATCAAGATGTAATAGATTACAAAACCTTCCAGTTAATTTTTTAATACAACGCCTCATTTGTTTGGCACTCTCTTTGTTCATTTTATTATATTTTATATTATTTTAAACATTCGTATATTTTCCAGATTTAGTAGATAATTATTAAAAATAAAACCTCAATTAAATATATTACTAATCTGATTTTAGGATATTTTAAGATTTATTTTATTATATTTTATAGCTTTTACAATCTTTATTCTTGTTTTTTTTTAACTCGAATAGATGAACAATCCTTTAGAATTAAATTTTATATATTTAATTTACTTTATAAGTATTGCAGTTGATTATGTTATTTTTATAATAATTCTATTTTTTATTTTTTTTTCACTTGTTTTAAAATAAGTATTGAGAACTTAGTTATAATATTATTGTTTTTTTATCCGATTTTAAAAAAACTTCAAATTAATACCATGTTATAATATTTTTTTTCTTATTTTCTTTAATTTTATAAAATTTTAAATACTATCTAGAATTAAACATATATTTATATTATTTAACTGAATTCATAATTATTTTTGATTTATTTTATTATTTCTAACATTTTAATTTTCTTCTTGGATATAATAAATGATTTTTTATGTTTTAATTATTATATTTCTATCATATTTTAGAAAATGAGATTTATTTTATTTTATTTACATTATTATTGTTTTGATTTTTAATGTATTTAATAAAGACTTTTAATTAAAATATACTTCTTATATCTACTTAACGTGATTCATATTTTTTTTAAGGATATAATTTATTGTATTATAAAATTCCCAATTTTTCTTATTTATTAAATACCTATTTAAGATTTAATTACAATAGTAATTATAATCCAATTTTGAAATATTTTTGGAATAACTTTATATTATTTACAATATATTTGATTTTTGCGATTTTTTAATTTTAATCATATTTAATAAATATTTATAATTTAAATAAAAATTTTGTATTTATTTAATTAATTTTATTTAAAAAAATCAAATTTATAAATATTATGCTTTTTATATTAAAGATTGATTTGATAATTATACAATTATGTTGTATAAATTACTCTGAAATAAAATGTACAATAAAATACTACTAAAGTATCATTGAATTTTTTTTATTGTACTCTAGTTGTACTGTAATTGATTTATATAATAGTAAACTTAGGTACCTATCGACACACAACTGTACAACGAAAAACCTGACTTTGATATAATTATTAAGTGAATTAGGTTTGAATATTAATCTTCTTGTGCTTTCAGTTAGTTGATTCTTCATATATATATAATATATATATATATATATTTGTTTAATAACAACATAATTTGTTTAATTGTACATGTGCATCAGTGCATGTCACGAAAGAGGAGTTTTGATATAATAATGTTCAATTATTGTTGCAATTACATTATTAAATTGCAATATACTCTTGATCAAAGTCAAATCTTTTATTATATCCAGAAATATCTTCACCGTATCGATTCGATATCGAAACCTCGGGGACTTCACTACTACAATTTGAGTGAATTGACATATTTAATAGAAATGTGCCAGTATGTACAGGAGAAGTCAACGACACTGCACAGGTACAAATTTACATATTTTATAGGCCATTTGCTAATATTTATGAATGAAATAAACCATTACATGTGATCAATTATTTTATACTACATGTTGCAGTATTTATGAATAAAGCCACCGAGACTTCACCTGCAAGTGGAGTCAGTTGGCATACTCTATTCTTTTCTAAATAGTCGTCTTTTTAAAGTTTTTTTTTTTAATCAAAAATAAGAAAATAAGAAATGGGCAATTATTCTTCAAATCAAAATAAAAAATGATAGCTCTAATCAATAACCAAATTGAAGATATGATAATTTGGAAAGAAGAAAAGTATTTTGGGATAAGCTTAAGGATAAAATGACAAATATGTAATTTATTCTAAAAATACAATAATTTTGTTACATAATCAAACCCATAAAAAAGATTTTTTAACAACCAATACCACTTGGATGTAATTACCATTATGTTCCTACTATGTCTGTACGTCCGTAGGTTTGTAATTGGCAAGAATTATTCACTCACATCGTGGGCTGAGGGTTATAAATCCAAACGGTTTGTATTTATACTTTACACAACTTGATCAAGACTAACCATTTAGTATTCAAATATATGATTTATTGCGACGGGTTCAGTATTGACATAAAAGCTTGATCAAGTTTCTATTTAATTTCTTCATACATAATGGCATGCAAACTTGTTCGAAATTTATCAATCTCGAAATTTGTATAAAACTATGATTGATTAAATGTCTTTAGTATAGTACAACTTATACCTAAACTTGTAGAGTTTTTAGCAAAAATGCAAGTTTCAAAATTTTTATTGAATATTCTTTAACTGAATCTAATCAGGTATATATATTTAACACACAAAGATTCAAATGGATCTATCAATCTTAAACAATATGACTTCGCTTTTGAAATTATCGATACAAGTGTGCAATGATAGCCACGCTAGTCCCGTATTTTGAGGATGATAATTTTCGTCAACTTCTTGATATGGCAATCGTCCTTGACGATATTTCTTTTAGCCAAATAGTAGTTATAGTCTTATAACTTTCATATGGCTATCATGTTAAGAAACTAGTTTTCTCGAATTAATAACAAAATATGGCTATGATGTTAAGAAACTTTTTGTGATATTAGATGTCGTCACTATTTTAAATGGATAAATTAATGATAAAATATATTGTTGTTATTAAAAGAAATTTCTTGTGACCTCATATGTTTCACCCTTTATTACAAGTTTTTTATTAAAGGTTCATCTTCTAACTATTTTTTATCATTTCATTATTATGACAAATTTTATTTAATATTCATCATAAAATTGAATTAGTGACGAAGATTTAGATCAACAATAATAAAAAAAGAATATTGCCGCAAAAAACGTATATTTCAATGACAAAAATAGTCATCACAATTGATTATCATATTATGACAAACTTTTATGCATCGAAAAAAATTGCTCATTAAATATGCGATTCTTGTAGTGAGTATTAGGAACACCTGTACTAGCATCTGTAGAAACGTTATCTATATTCCCAACTACAGGATTGATTTTGATAAGATCATATTTTGACATATTGTAAGATGTGGGTGGAATGTAATAAAGAGGGATATGCTCGAGAAAGAAATCATGATGTGACTCATTTAATTTATGACTAAAAAGATCGAAAAAATGATGCCCTTTTTATCATACCCATAAACTAATAAAACACAAAGAATAGATCGTGAGGACAATTTATTTCATTCGACATGTGGATTGATAATTCTAAAATTTGGGCTATCAAATATAGGGGGTACTAATATCAAAATAGAGATCAGCGACCTGAGACTGCTTCTGAATACGTCACAGCGACCTGCCAAATCCTCCGCGAATCTCTTGGCGACCTTCCTAATCCTGCAAAATAACACCTCGAACGGGCCGAATTTCGAGCCCGTTAAGGCCCTCCGACGCTTAAGTTAATAAGCGAAATAAACACTCAACTCTTCTTTTCAATAAACAATAATACGATAAAGCGATATCGACTTAGAAAAATAATGAGAGGCATACGCCTCCTTTTATAGAGATGGGGGGAAGTGCCTCCCAATCTAGGGTTACCTTCTATAATCGTAAGTCCATTCATATCACAACTCTACAACCGACTCACAATTGGGACTCTCCCTGCATATCAAGTTCCCATATATAACAAATCTCTTTAACACAACAGGCCTGGGCCCTTAACACAGCCCACCGAAAACCACATAAATTACTCACTTTAAACTAACAGGCTTAATCATTCATAAAGCCCACAACCGAGCTCAAGTGCACAGCTCAAACCATAATAGATCACAACCCTCTATGAGAACTCATCCCCATACTACAGGTCGCTACTCTACACACACCAGCTTGTTCACTTCACAATACAGCTCGCTCTTCTCCCAGGAGAAATACCCTCTCCCAGAAATGAGGTCGCTTACCACTAATAACCTCATACATCAAATAATATCACTTATGGACATTTTGGTCCGTATCAGCTAGTCCCCCACGTTCTAGCTGATTAAGGCACGAAATCAGGTAGGACATGTAAAAATATAATCAAAAAGCATAATAACCACTAAAAACAACAATCTAATATAAACACATAAATAAATTTCTACCTCACTTTATCAATCCACACTTCCGAATCACGAATCGAGCCATAATACTCATCTCACCACTGTGATTTATCAAGTATGCCTGTGACCTGTAAATGCTTAGCTCACAGAGCTCGCTCATTTCAAGACAAGATGATCATCCTGCGGGAGACGACCTGCAAGTCCCCAGGTCAAATCCCCAGCTATGTATATAACGACCTTGAATCACGTCCAGACCCAAATAATTCCCCAAAACGTAATCCTGAGAAGCCACAAAAGTCGAACCACGCCTCCTCTTACACATTCAATCCCATTTAGGCTTCATTAAATACAACCTGACACCATGTCGGGCACGTGTCACTCCACGATTATCTCGTAGAATAAACATGATGGGCCCAAAACATTCCCCGAACAAACCCTACCAACTCCCGCTCCAATCTGTCCCATCAGCTTTTCGCCGCCCAACATAAAAATTATTTCATCCCCCTCATTTATCACTTTACACAATTGCAATCAAAAAATCGCCATTCGCACTCTGCAAAAAAGCTTGTCAACCAGCGAGCGTTCAAGGATCTATCAACAGCACACCACTCGACAATGACCTACAGCTCACCGAAAATGTGTAAGTCCTCAGATCTCTTCTCTATAATATTTTAATCTCACTGTTGAAATTATAATTGCATCTGCTGAGATATGTTCGTTCTGTGTTATCCCCTCCCCTGAATATGTTTAATTTGTGACAAAATTAGCATCCTCAAACACTGATTCACAAAACTCAACCCTTTCTTCTGAGTCCAACCCCACTGAAAACCCTTTCATCCTAGAAAAAAGACAGAACCAACCCTCATTACCTTCTTCCAGCCTCCGCGACGAGCCAGAGGTTGACGTTAATTGGTCGGAGCTTCAAGCCCGAACCAGAGCCCACACCGAAGCCCAAGATTTAATAGATAACATCCCCGAGGATCCTTCTTCTACCCCCTAACCTTGCACTCGTTCCTGAAGGCATTCCTTTACAAGAATTCAATAATCCACCCCCTTGCGAGCACCTTAGGGAAAACCCAGTGACCCTAGCTCGGTCACTGACTGCCGACGACCTGCCCTCCTCCTCTCTTTCAACCAAAAAAATAAAACACAATTACTGGCTACTCCCCGACTCGAAAAAGCTAAAGAAATTTCAACGAATCCTTAATCTCCCAGAAACCGCTAAGATGGTCCTGCCTGAGAACATTCATGCGGACCCCATGAAACCTCCCCTTAATCACATCACCCTCTTTGACACACTGCTGGTGGCGGGCTTTAGATTTCCAGCCCATCCATTTTACGTTCAAATTTCCCACTTGTACAAAATTTCCCCCTTGCAACTAACTCTTAACTCCATGAAGTTCCTAGCAGGATACCTCATATTATGTAAATACTACAACACCCAGCCTGACTCAGGCTTTTTCCACTTTTGTTTTCAAATAAAATACCAACAAAACTCTTTCTATCTCTCCTCTCGTGCGATTTTAGCTCGCTTTCCAATAAACCCTCCCAACAAAGTCCCCGAGTGGAAGAAGAACTTATTCTTTAATCACAACACGGAAGATTGGCCCTTTATAACCGAGCTACAATGTCGTACTCCCAAACAATACAAACCACCCACCTCCAAACATCACCCCCTTCTACACAAAAAATTCTCTGATCACCTCGCAGAGTGGAGCAAACGCCCTTTCGACGTGGTGCATCTCACCAGTCGTTCTGATGTTTTTCGATTCATGGGCATTGATTCTCGCCCGGTCGAACCAGATCTTGCCCTCACCGAGCGCGAGTTTGTAGGTCTCTCAGGTCTTAAAATCACACCATATCACATACCACCAAAAACTGAATAATAACACTCTCCTTTTCTACTGCAGTTGCTTTTATCAATAATTGCGCCGCAGCTCGTTCCGAAGAAGACAAGAAACAAGCTAAAGAGCTCAAACTGCAGAATCAAGAACTCCGAGCACAAGCGAAAGCAGCCCGCGAAGAAGGCAAAATCAAAGGTCGGCGAACCTTCCTCACCAGTGCGGTTGGCAGGAAGTTCCTTGATGCATATCGGCAAGAGTTGGTGGAGGCTTATGAGAAGTCTTCCATTTACTTTGGACTGATGGCTAACGGCGCCTGAGAGTGGCTCTTTAAGGAAGCTAACATGATCAAGGAGGAGGTCGCTGCGCTGAATGTCTCCTACACACCTGACGTCAAAGCCCTCATCGACAAACTAACACCCTTCAGCAGCTTTAAGGGCGACTGGACGCAGCCCATTGACATGAAGTTGTGGCTATCTTGTCAGAATCGAGCTGCCTTATCTGCTGGAGTACACGCTGAGCTAAAGATGCCTTTGGATGACCTGCTCCCTGAGCCAGAGCCAATCACTACAAATCCTCCTACTGCGACTTCTGCTGCTGAGAAAACTGCTTAAAACTCTTATCTTTTTTCTGCTCGCATTTGTACAAACAATTTATCATTTCTGCTAGTACTTTAATTTTCGTTCATTATCTGCACAGCTTTCTAACTCTCAACGCTCAACCCTGCAATAAAAATTCTCAAAAGCAACCAACCGTAAACTATCTTTCTAAGACAGATCACACAAAAAATACGAACAACCACACTTTCCATCCTGGGATCATAGGATCCTGGTCAGATCACAACTTTTAAACAATGCAATCAATCAACACCTAAACCATATTAGCTCGCATAAGAACATTTATTCAGAAAACAGATAAGCCAAACACCACAACCATGCAACCATAAAGAACAAGATAGCTCGCAAAACTTTATTCATTATATTACTCAACTTTCCAAACATCATGCGGGAGAAGTGCCCTCCGGTCCAGAGTTACCTTCTCCCGCCACAAAAACACAACACTTGCCACAAACACAAACTTTCCACATCTTTCCAACACAAGCTTTCTGCGGGAGAAGTGCCCTCCAGCCCAGAGTTACATTCTCCCGCCACAAAAACATAATACGCACCAAAAACACAAACTCTCCACAAGGTCGCTTGGTCGGGAGAAGTGCCCTCCGGTCCAGAGTTACCTTCTCCCGCCAATAAAACATAACACGTACCGCAAACAAAAACTTTCCACAAGGTCGCTTGGTCGGGAGAAGTGCCCTCCGGTCCAGAGTTACCTTCTCCCGCCACAAAAACACAACACGTACCACAAACACAAACTTTCCACGTCTCTTCCACACGAACTTTCTGCGGGAGAAGTGCCCTCCGATCCAGAGTTAACTTCTCCCGCAGTCCACTTTCTACGCGTAATACTTTTTCAAGTGATTAACTTCTCCCGCAGTCCACTTTCTACGCGTAATACTTTTTCAAGTGACACACATTCCAGCTACGTGGCAAGATCTTCCCAGCTGCATCTTCAAGTATATATGCTCCTCCTCTTAACACCTTTATCACCTTAAACGGCCCAACCCAGTTCGATTCCAATTTCTTAGTCATCTTTAATGCGTCATCCCTCTTCCATACCAGGTCGCCGACCTGAAAACAGCGATGTTTAACCCGCTTATTAAAAGCAGCTTGTACTCTCTGTTTATAGTGTTCAACCCGAGCTGCAGCTTTCTCTCTTATCTCATTAATTGTCTCAATCGCCCCTCGAGCCAGTCTCTCATTCTCTTACACATTAAAAGTTATCAAACGTTGCAAACCTCCAACTATCTTTGCTAGAATGACCGCGTCCATTCCATAAACCAAGCTAAACGGCGACTCTCCCGTGGTAGTTCGGAGAGTCGTTCGGTAAGCCCGTAGGACCGACGCGAGCTCTTATTCCCAAAGCCCGCCTATTTTCTCGATTCGCAGTTTAAGTCCCTACACAATTATTCGATTAGTAACTTCCACTTGCCCATTGGTCTGCAGATGTGCCACAGAAGCAAATCGCTGCTTCATCCCCATCTCTCTACACCACCTTTGCATTTTTCTGCCATTAAACCGAGTCCCATTATCCGACACTAACACCCGTGGTACTCCAAACTTGCAAAATATGTTATCAAAAATAAAGTACATTATGTGCTGCTCGCTTATCCCTGTAACTGCCTCGGCCTCCACCCACTTTGTAAAGTAATCAATCGCCACCACTAAGTGCTCTTTGTTGCTCGGGGTCTTTGGAAAAGGTCCTACAAGATCAATTCCTCACTGCGCAAATGGACATGGCGAGCTCATAACCATCATCTCCTCAGCCGGTATATGAATAATCAGAGCATGCATTTGACACTTCTTGCACATTCGAACCAGTTCGCTAGCCATAGTTTTCATCCCGGGCCAAAAGAAACCAGCCCTCAACGTTATGCCCACCAATGCTTTTCCCTTCGCATGATCGCCACAATACCCCTCATGTATCTCTTTCAACACTTTCGCTCCCCTCTCTTAAGCTAGACACTTCAAAAGAGGTCCAAAGCGTGATCTTTTATATAGTTCTTCGTGTATTACATAAAAGCGAGCTGCTATTCTGGCTTCCTTCGTTGTTAATCTTTCTGCACCTTCTTTTGCTTTAACCAAGACATCCCAGATAGGTGTACGCCAATCATCTCTTACTTCAAGTTCCATAACCTCTTTTCCTTTTTCCACGCTACTATGCTTCAGCTCTATTAGTGTAATTTTCCGAGTATCACAAGTCCCCAGGGCTCCTGCTATTCAAGCGAGCTGATCGGCACGGGTGTTCTCAGCTCGCAGTAAATGTTCAATCTTGAATTCATCAAAATGCATTGCTTCTTCACACAATTTATTCAAATACACCGCCATCCGCTCCTCCTTAGCTTTGAAGGATCCACCGAACTGACAAGCTATTAGCTGGGAGTCGGTATACGCCCACAACTTCCGTGCCCCCAGATCGCCCGCCATCTTGATACCTTGCAACACAGCTTCGTACTCTGTCTCATTATTGGATGCTTTAAATCCTAGCTTGATCGCAAACTCCAGGCTCTCCCCCTCTGGGCTGGTCAACATAATACCCAGCCCAGCTCCCGATGCCATAGTTGAACCATCTGTATATAGGGTCCATGATTTTACCTCCTTATCCTCCTCAGCTGGTTTCCCCATCTCTTGTAAAAAATTTGCTAACACTTGCGCTTAATAGCCACCCTTGGCTCATAAATCACATCATACTCACTTAACTCTACAATCCGCTTTACCAATCTCCCAGATACATTGGGATTGCCTAAAACCTGTTTGAGGGCTAGGTTAGTACGCACCTTCACCTTGTGACTCAAGAAATAGGGTCTCAACTTCCTCGCTGTACAAACCAACGCAAAACCTCCTTTCTCCAGCTCGGTATACTTTAACTGAGCCTCGTACAGCATCCTACTAATGTAATAGATAAGCTTTTGCGTGCCTGCCTCTTCTCTTATCAACACAGAGCTTACGGCGACATCCCCTACGGATATGTATAAGATCAAATCCTCTCCCGGCATAGGCTTGATCAATAGTGGTATCTCCGCCAAGTACTTCTTTAACTCCTCAAAGGCCTCCGCAGCCTCCTTTGTCCACTCAAACCTGGATCCCTTACGAAGTGCCCGAAAAAATAGGACGCCCCTCTCCGCCGATCTAGAAATAAAACGACTAAGACCGGCCATCCGACCTGTAAGTACCTGAACATCCCGCACCGTGCGAGGGTGTGGCATCTCCGAAACAGCTCGCACCTTTTCTGGATTAACTTCAATTCCTCGCTTTGTCACCATATAAACTAAAAATTTTCCAGAACGCACACCAAACGCACACTTCTTGGGATTGAGTTTCATCCCGTACTGTCTCAATATAACAAACGTTTTCTTCAAGTCTTCCACATGGGATTCTGCTCTCTTACTCTTAACCAGCATGTCATCGACATAAACCTCCATGGTAGACCCCAGCAGCTCTTTAAACATACGGTCCACTAACCTCTGATAGGTCGCTCCTGCATTCTTCAAGCCAAAGGGCATGGATACAAAACAATACGTACCCGTAGAAGTGACAAAACTCACTTTGGGTTGATCTTCCTTTGCAAGAGGTATTTTTTGATACCCCTGTGAAGCATCCATCATGCTCAACAGCTCGCTCCCTGAGGTAGAATCCACCAACTGATCAATTCGCGGCAAAGGATAATGATCCTTTGGGCAAGCTTTATTTAGGTCACAAAAATCCACACACATCCTCCACTTCTGAGCTAGTTTTGGCACCATCACAACATTAGACAAGTACTCAGGGAATTGGATTCCCTTATATGGCCAGCTTTCAACAATTTCTGCACTTCCTCTTCAATTACTTTATCCAGTTCTGGCCCAAAATGTCTCCTCTTTTGCTTTACCGACCTTGCCTCCGGATCTTCATTTAAATGATGTTGCGCGACCTCCGGTAACACCCCCGTTAACTCTCCATCTCCAAATGAAAATACATCCCAAAACTCTCTTAACAGCTCGATCCACTCGTCCCTCAACGTCTCAGGAATTAGGGTCCCCACCCTTGTTGTATACTCTGGGCGATCCTCTTCTAATGAGATCTCCATCAGCTCTTCATTCGGTTGGATAGAGTTCTCCTGTTCCTTCATTTTCTTTGCATTAAGCACCCTCTCCGGCTGTTCATCACCCCTTTCGCATTTATTCTCCTTCAGTCCTTTCCTAACCACTAGCTGATAACATGATCTCACGACCTGTTGTTCTGCGAAGACTTACCCTACTTTGTCACCCACTGGATACTTGATGCTCATGTGATAGGTCGATGTTACCGCTTGGAACACATTAAGAGCAGGTCGCCCTAATATCACATTATAGGCCGACCTCCCTCGGATGATGAAAAACCTCAAGCTCTTCTCCACTCGTGATTCGTTTTTTCCTAGTACCACCTACAGCATCAGCTCGCCCTCTGTATTCACCTGTGCCCCATTGAACGCATATATGGGCGTATTCACAGACCGCACCCTTTTCCCCACCTCCATTTGTTCAAGACGATTTGTATATATGATGTTTACCGAGCTTCCATTATCCACAAAAATTCTGCCGACTTCGTACCCTGCAATCTGCCGACTTCCATTATCCACCTGTGATTGCCTGCTCACACTAGCGACCTCCCACGTTCCTGAATGAGCTGACTTAACATGCCTTTTCCGCACATTATTAGAATCACCATCCGTCGATCCACCTAAAATCATCTTTATCCTTCCTCTATTCCTTCGCGGACCATCATGTCCTTGATTTACTTATTGTCATTGCCTCGCAACCTGTTACTGGGGCGGACCTCCCGGTGGTGGTGGAGGTAGCGGTCGCCCCTGTTCCTTTGGCTCCCTCTCCTTGTAAATCACCTCTTTCAAGTGCCCCGCTTTTATAAGCCTTTTTATTTCCTCCTTGAGATGCCTGCATTTTTCTGTGAAACGTCCGTAGTTATTATGAAATAAGCAAAAGGAGGTAGTTTTGGGATGAGTAGGGATAGGTGTGCGATCCTCTGGCCATTTTATAGCATCGGGTACCAGACGCTCCATAATACCAAACACCTTAGCTCGCGGGTATGCCGGTGGTGTGAAATCCTCCTCTCTCCAATCTCGCATACTCTCTTCCGACTTATTATTAATCACAGAGCTCGGGCTCAAGAGCCCGCACACTATCCTCCTCGGTTCTCTCCTTAGCTCACTTCTAGATCCGCTATCTCCCACATCCACAACTTCCCTACCAAAACGTGATCGATGTTCTTCTTCAGCTTCCTCTACCTGCACATACTTATGACACCTTGCCAGAACCTCATCATAGGTTCGTGCCTCCTTTTTAACCAGCGATTTGCGTAAATCCTCTCTTCTTAATCATGAAGAAAAGCTCCAGCCTTCATCTCATCAGTGGCAGCAGGTACCTCAAAAGGGGCGCTGGTGAACCTGTTAATATATTGCTTAAGCGTTTCATTAGGCCACTGAACCATGGTAAAAAGCGACTGTGCTGTCTTCGCACTCTGCCTCACGCTAGAGAACTGCTTCAAAAAAGCAGCTCGCAACACTTGATAACTGTTAATCTTTCCCCGCAGAAGCTGGTAGAACCAGTTTTGTGCGACCCCTCTCAAGGTGGACACAAAGGCCCGACATGCCACGGCATCCGTGTAATTGTGTAACATTCTTGCATTCCCAAAGAGCTGTAGGTGCTCGACCGGATCCGTCGTTCCCCGATACTGAAATTCTAACGCCTTATAACTTTTAGGAATTGCTGCGTGCATCATATCCTCTAAAAAATGATGTCCCTCGTCTCCATCAAAACTTTCCCCATCTACTCGCTTTTGCAATTTCAGCATGGCCTCCTGCAAATCTCTAAAGGCCTTACTCTATGGCCCTATTTCGTTTTCTCCCTTCCCTTCCCTAAATCCACTGCCACTCTTCCGGGTTTTCTCTTGAGACCTACCATCCGTGTCTGAGGTCGGAGTCTCGCTCTCACTATCATGTCTACTGTGTCGGCGACCTTTGCGCCTATAATAGCTTCGATTCACTCTCACCCCCTTCATTCTTCGCTTATGAACATGAGAATCTATGGATGAGGTAGAACTAGAACTGTTCCCATCTTTTCGCTTACTCCGCCCTCTCTTTTAAGATTGTTTCTTAGATAGAGACTTCTCATTTTGTTTTACTTTCCTGATCGCCGATTCCTCCTCCTGCTTGTTATCCGCTTTGTCACCCTTTTCTTTCCCAGTACTCAGCTCGCCTGCTAGGTACCTGCGTAACTGCTCCTGCTTCTCTAGAGGCACAAAATCCATAAGCCCATCTAAAAACCCCTTCTTATTCTGGCAGGGCTTATCCTTCGGCAAATCTTCCCCCTCTTTCGCCCCTATGTGGATCACTTTCTGCGTTTCCATCTCTGGTGTCTTGTCTCTAAACGTTCCACCAGTCCCTTCCCATCACGCTTCTTGGGAGAGGGCGGCAGTGTATTACCGGTGCCCTGAATTGCTGGATCCGCCTGAGAAGGCGTTTGTCCATCCCTCGTCATATCTTGCTCGTTGATATCCACCAATTTGTTCTTCTTCTTTTTGTTGTTCACTACAGAACCATAGTGCAAGGTCCTCGGAATTATGTTGCTATCCTTCATGTTTTGTTTGTGAAATTTCTCACGCCTTTCGCTCAAGGACTCGATATCCCTCTTTCCCACAGACGGCGCCAATTTGATAAGTCCAAAAGTTGGGCTATCAAATATAGGGGGCACTAACCACAAAATAGAGATCAGTGACCTGAGACTGCTTCTGAATACGTCACAGTGACCTGCCAAATCCTCCGCGAATCTCCTGGCGACCTTCCTGGTCCTGCAAAAGAGCGCGTCGAACGGGCCGGATTTCGAGCTCGTTAAGTCCCTCCGACGCTTAAGTTAATAAGCGAAATCAACACTAAACTCTTCTCTTCAATAAAAAATAATACGATAAAGCGATATCGACTTAGAAAAATAATGGGAGGCACAAGCCTCCTTTTATAGAGATAGGGAAAGTGCCTCCCAATCTAGGGTTACCTTCTATAACCGTAATCTCATTCATATCACAACTCTACAACCGACTAACAATTGGGACTCTCCCTGCATATCAAGTTCCCATATATAACAAATCTCTTTAACACAACAGGCCTGGGCCCTTTAAACAGCCCACCGAAAATCACATAAACTACTCACATTAAACACACAGTCTTAATCATTCATAAAGCCCACAACCGAGCTCAAGTACACAACTCAAACCATAAGAGATCACGACCCTATATGAGAACTCATCCCCATACTACAATTCGCTACTCTACACACACCAGCTCGTTCGCTTCACAATACAGCTCGCTCATCTCCCAAGAGGAACACCCTTTCCCACAGATGAGGTCGCTTACCACTAATAACCTCATACATAAAATAATATTATGTACGGACATTTTGGTCCGTATCATGGATAAAGAACAAAATTGTAGAACCAAAGAATCGTAAGGAGGAGTAATCAGGAGCATTAATAAATAACTTCTCAAAATGCAACATACCTTGGGTATAAGCAGTTGGAATCCATCTGACCACAGCTTGGAATCCTCAGTGAAATCGGCTTATCACGTCACCCACAACCTGCTCAGATCTCCATCAATACAAAAAAACAGTAGTTTTCCGAGGGAAAAACCGAGGGAAGTGTTCCCCTCGGTATTTTACGAGGGAAAAACTGAGGGACTATAATATCCCTCGGTTTTTTCTGAGGTAAATTATTTCCCTCGGAATCTCCCTCGCAAATACGGCGCCAATATTTGCCGCCATAATTATCAAAGGAAATACCGAAGGATTTCCGAGGGTATTTTTTTTGAAGGAACATAGTCCTTGAAAAAATCGAGGGGAGAAAATTTCCCTCGAAATTTTATTATTTTCATTATTATTATTGCGTGTAGGTAGGTAAGTTGAACATAATTGTCTCTCAAGGAAAACTAGGCTCGGGAGTTCGTTTTGTGTTTGTTGTTCACAAATAAGAGAATAAGAGAAATAACACACAATTAGGGTATTGTTTGAGAATTTTAAGAACTAAAAATTAATTAAACTAAGAACAATAAATTAAATTTAAAGATTAATTTGATTATGACCTAATAAATTAGATCTAGAGATTATTTAAACTAAAAATTAATTATCTAAAAACCTAAGATTAATTTAACTATGAGAAATTGAATTTATTTATAAATTAATTGATTTTTAAAATAATTAAGAAAACTAGGGTTCTAGAGTTTTGATTCGTCTCCACGATCACTTGGGTATACTCAATTGATGGTTCACACCGAGTCTAGGCTCTAGATCCAGATCTAGCCAATAATTATCAACATAATCACAATCCCAATCGCAACACAATCAAAATAACGATTCGTCACGGAAGCAATAATTATTAATTTAACTAATTAAAAGCATGCAACAAAATTGAAAGAGAAAGAAATAATTACTTACTAATTAAATGAAGAAGATCCGCAGAGTTTTAGTGTAGAAATCCAAGAACTAATATTAATCTAAACTAACTAGGAGCTAATCTAAACTAATCCTAAAAACTAGAGGTTTAAAAATAAAATTATGAAGAAAAAATAAGAAAACAACTCGGCACTCGTCGAGGTTGTCAGCCCCTAATTGGCCTTAGAAACCCCAGGAAAAGTAAAAAGTAGGAAAAATGACCTAAACTATGCTAAAGTATGCTTGAAATCTGAATTATGGGGTATTTATAGTTGTGGGATGATTTTAGGTCGAAATCAGGCTTTTATGTCGGTTCTGGGCCCTTTTAACGGAAGCGTTAATGGTAAGGTAGCGGTAATAACCATTATAGAAAGCTACCGTTAGTTCTTCAATTCAGTGCCTTTGTCCTTGAAGGATACTATAATGGTTCCGGCAGAATAATCGTTATAGAAAACTGGCAGCTTCGAATTCTTTCTACTTCTTCGCCGGAAAGCTCGATCTTTGCCTCTCGATCATCATACTTCATCTCTAACGTGCTGAACTCTTCCGGTTACTTAGCTATAAAGTGAATAACCACAAATAATCACTTATCTGCATCAATCTAGATCAAATAGCAGTAAAATAAGCTGGAAGTACAAATATACGAATTCAAGCTCAAACTATCCAACTTATACCAAAAACAATAAGAAAAAGTAACTAAAATACTACTGAAAATAAGACAAATTAGTGGCCCAGAGGATAGCTGTAAGTTTTATATGTTATATATATAACCGATTTATTATAAAATCTGATAAAAGTTATTATAGAATCTGATAAAAATTGTTTGTTAATAATAGTTGAAAATTTTGATATCAGGAGGATTATGAGAGAGCTTTGGAGGAGAGACGTGCTGCGTCGTCTGATGATAGCAGCCCTTAGGTAGACCCGAACGAGGTCTACCTACAGGTCGTCGGGAATAGGAAGGGTCGACGCTATGGCCTTGGATGCTTTGGGAAGACTCAGAAGGGCTGCAGCACTTCTTCCACCTCCACCGCCGATGTTCATAGGCTCCAGACTCAGGTGCAGTCCCAGCAGGAGCAGCTTCAGCGGATCCGCGACGAGCAGGCGCTGGAGATTCAGCGGATCCGCGACGAGCAGGCGCTTGAGATTCAGCGGATCCGCGAGGAGCAGGAGCGTTCCCATTTGAGGCTCCAACAGCAGATTGAAGAAGCTGTTGCTCGGGCCATGAGTCGTCGGCCTCCCCGTAGTCCAGATGGTGGAGATTTAGATGGATAGTTATATTTTTATACATCCGATTGATTAAACGATTTTTTGTTATTGAAATGATTTGTTTTTATTTTTTTATTAGTGGATTATTTATTTTGAATTATTGATTAATTAAATTTTATTTAATTATTTGTCTATTATTTTTAATTTGATTATTGATTAATTAAATTTTATTTAAAATTTGTTTATTATTAATTTTAATTTAATTAAAATTAATTACTGATAAATCCTGACGGTCAAAACCCGCCAGTAAATACTGGCGGCCAAATCCGTCAGCATTACTGGCGGGCTTACCCGACAGTAAATACTGGAGGAAATAACCGCCAGTAAATACTGGCGGGTAAACCCGCCAGTAATGCTGACGGATTATCACCCGCCAGTATTACTGGCGGGTATTTCCTGGCGGCAGAAGCCGTCAACGAAACCGCCGGCATTCCTGGCGGGTTACAATTTCCGTAAGGATGCTACAATCCTGACCGCAAATATACTGGCGGCCATAATCCATCAGGAGGCCATCAGTATTTGTTATACTGACGGATTCCTGACGGATTTGGCCGTCAGGATTGCCGGGTTTTTTTGTAGTGTAATTTGCGATTGAAAAGAGATTTATTTTTCGTGCTTATTTATTGTGCATGTATTTGAATGATTTGAGAGTATACACGTCCCATGCAGAAAATACTTGAGTGCTTTGAGCGTACACCCTATATATTACCCTTTTGAGAGGATGCCTGATTTTGTTTTTGGAGCGACAATGTAATAAGGGTGGAGTGTTTGAAGTAGCGTTACATGTATCTATATTTTTAAAATTATGTATGTAGCACGACATGACTCATTGCTTGAGCATATTTTCATTCTTGTTATACTTTGAAACTATCATCTGTTCGAGGACGAACAAACCAATAAATCGTGGGGTAGTTGACTAGCACTAATTTGTCTTATTTTCAGTAGTATTTTAGTTACTTTTTCTTATTGTTTTTGGTATAAGTTGGATAGTTTGAGCTTGAATTCGTATATTTGTACTTCCAGCTTATTTTACGCCTCCTTTTATAGAGATAGGGAAAGTGGCCTCCCAATCTAGGGTTACCCTTCTATAACCGTAATCTCCATTCATATCACAA
>BMAC01000338.1:1018160-1051220 GCA_014905375.1 Phtheirospermum japonicum
TCGGCAATCCCCTGATTGCCATGAACATAAAGAAAATAAAAGCAAGGGAGAAAGGGAATAAGAAAGCGTCCCTGAAAATGGTTGAGCTACTCCAAAAAGCTATGCGCAATCAACGCTCATTGTGAGTCCCGTGATTGGAAATGTCTTGATTAACGACTGAAAATTTTAGCTCGATTTTCTACGCAATTTCACATATTTACTATGATAGCGGCTTCTTCTGCAAATTAACAAACGCATCAACGCACCACAGCAAATAACTCAACAATAAAAAAAAATCAAAATCAAACCTAAAGAAAAAGAAAACAAACGCTTGGGTTGCCTCCCAAGAAGCGCTTGTTTAACGTCGAAAGCTCGACGCCTTCTACGGACGATGCTATCCTAGATCCAAGAATAAGTGACGATCGTTCCACGCCTTAGTGTTCTCGAAGAGTAAGCATAGGCAAATTAATTCACCAAGGCGAGCATGGTAAGCAAGTCATAGAATTAAAACTCCAATTTGCTTCAGAGGTCAAAAAAGCGAATAATTGATCACCACGAACATATCAAATGTAAATTGCTGGTGATCCTCTACTTTTGGAAAAACTAGGAAATCTGTCGAATAAACGGCAAATCCCTCAAACTTCTCGAACTCCGTTACTTCTTTCATGGCCCCCTCAACATCTTGAAAAATAGTGAATTCTATATTCAGGCACAGGGGAGGGTAATTTCCTCTATTACCTCAACCACCATCTCAGTCTTAACTTCGATCAAAGCATCGGGTGGCACAGTATGAGGCTCAATAATCTCATCTCTCCCCAATAACTCTTCCACCGCTTCAAAATTAAAATTCAACAACGGATCTGGTAGAACAAATTGGGGTTCAATAATCTCATCCGTTTCTAACTTGGGCATCGCAACACCTCCATTCTCATTGATCTTGAGTAGGCTCGAATCTTCAACGTCTTGTGGGTTCTCCAATGCTAACACCTCCTAATTATTTGCCATGACATCATCAAAAAGCCCAAGAGGGGCGATCTCCACTACATCCCAAATTTCATCCTCCGTACACTTCTCTTCCAAAATTTTAGTGGGTATTTAGTTTATTTTTCTTATTATTTTTGGTATAAGTTGGATAGATTAGGCTTAAATTCGTACATTTGTACTTCTAGCTTATTTTACCGCCTTTTGATCTAAATTGATGCAAATAAGTGATTATTTATGGTTTTTCACTTTATAGGTGAGTAACCGATAGAGTTCAGCACGTAAAAGATGAAGTATGATGATCGAGACGCAAAGATCGAGCTTTCCGGCGAAGAAGTAGCAAGAATTTGAAGCTGCCAGTTTTCTATAACGGTTATTCTGATGAAACCGTTATAGTATCCTTGAAGGACAAAGGCGCTGAATTGAAGAACTAACGGTAGCTTCTTATAACGGTTATTACCGCTACCTCTCCATTAACGCTTCCGTTCAAAGGGCCCAGAACCGACATAAAAGCCTGATTTCGGCCCAAAATCATCCCACGACTATAAATACCCCCATAATTCGGATTTCAAGCATACTTTAGCATAGTTTAGGTCACTTTTCATACATTATCATATTCCTGGGGTTTTTAAGGCCTCTTAGGGGCTGACAATTCCAACGAGTGCCGTTTAATTTCGTAGTTACTTCTCATAATTTTTTAGTTTTAAATTCTTAGTTTTAGTTTAGTTTAGATTAGTTCTTAGATAGTTAGATAATTTAGATTCAAGATTCGCTTCCGGAACGCTGCAACTTTCTTCTCATTTAATTAGTAAGTCTTTAATTCCTTTCATTTAATTTAGTTTAATTAATTATTATGCTTTTAATTTCTTGCTTGAATTAGAATAATCCAAACCCCAACAAACAAACCCCCCCATGTATGATGATGAATTGTATAATATTATTGGTGATGATGATGTTGGGATTATTGTGTTGAGATTGATGAAATTGCTTGGCTAGGTTTAACGTGTCTAGAGCCTAGAATCGTCGTGAACTATCGATTGGGATTTTCCCAAGAGATCATGAAAACGATTCGAAGCTCTAGAACCCTTGATTCATAAAAAATTTCAAAAAACCTTGATTTTTATTATTCTTTGTTTGAATTAAATTCTTGATTTTATGTGTTTAGATTATAATTTTATTTTATTCTCTTATTCGTGAACCACAAAATTTTGATTCGAAATTTTGTGTACCTACTTATAAAAATTTGTCAAAAATTTAAAAGCTCGCCCGCAGGAGAACGGGATCGCGTGTAGGTTGGTAAGTTGAACCGAATCGTTTATCAAGGAAAACTAGGCTCGGAAGTTCGTTTTGTGTTTGTTGTTCACGAATAAGAAAATAAGAAAAATAACACAAGGTTGGGGGTTTGTTTAAGAATTTTAAGAACTAAAAATTAATTAAACTAAGAGCAATAAATTAAATCTAAAGATTAATTTGATTATAACCTAATAAATTAGATCTAGAGATTATTTAAACTAAGAATTAATTATCTAAAAACCTAAGATAAATTTAACTAAGAGAAATTGGATCTAGAATCTATTTATAAATTAATTGATTTTTAAAACAATTAAGAAAACTAGGGTTTTAGAGCTTTGATTTGTCTCCACGATCGCTTGGGTATCCCCAATTGATGGTTCACAATGAGTCTAGGCTCTAGACCCATTAGATCTAGCCTATAATTATCAACATAATCACAATCCCAATCGCAACACAATCAAAATACCGATTCGTCATGGAGGCAATAATTATTAATTAAACTAATTAAAAGCATGCAACTAAGTTGAAAGCGAAAGAAATAATTACTTACTAATTAAACCAAGAAGATCCGCAACGTTTTGATGTAGAAATCCACGAACTAATATTAATCTAAACTAACTAGGAGCTAATCTAAACTAATCCTAAAAACTAGAGATTTAAAACTAAAATTATGAAGAGAAACTAAGAAAACAACTCGGCACTCGTCGGGGTTGTCATCCCCTAAGAGGCCTCAAAAACCCTAGGAATATGATAATATAGGAAAAGTGACCTAAACTATGCTAAAGTATGCTTGAAATCCGAATTATGGGGGTATTTATAGTTGTGGGATGATTTTGGGCCGAAATCAGGCTTTTATGTCGGTTCTGAGCCCTTTTAATGGAAGCGTTAACGGTAAGGTAGCGGTAATAACCGTTATAGAAATCTACAGTTAGTTCTTCAATTCAGCGCCTCTGTCCTTCAAGGATACTATAAAGGTTCCATCAGAATAACCGTTATAGAAAACTGGCAGCTTCAAATTCTTGCTACTTCTTCGCCGGAAAGCTCGATCTTTGCGTCTCAATCATCATACTTCATCTTTTACGTGCTGATCTCTTTTGGTTACTTAGATATAAAGTGAAAAACCATAAATAATCACTTATTTGCATCAATCTAGATCAAAAAGCGGTAAAATAAGCTGGAAGTACAAATATACGAATTTAAACTTAATCTATCCATATTATACAAAAAATAATAAGAAAAATAAACCAAAATACCTACAAAAATCAAGACAAATTAGTGCTAATCAACTACCCCACGCTTTATTGGTTTGTTTGTCCTCGAACAAACGTTAGATTCAAAGTATAACAAGTAAGAAAATCAATTCAAGCAATGAGTCGTGCGTTGCTACATGCATAATTTTGAAAATATAGATACGAGTCACGCAATATCAAACACTCCACCCTTATTACATTGTCGCTCTAAAATCAAATTCATGCATCCTCTCAAAAGGGAAATATATATGTGGGTGTTCACTCAAAAGCACTCAAGCATTGCTGCATGGGACGTGTATACGCTCAAATCATACAATTACATGCACAATAAATAAGAACCGAAAATCAATCTCTTTTCAATCGCAAATTAATTGTGTTATCGAACCAAGAATCGGAAAAGGTCTTCTCAGGTTGTAATGTAAGGCTCTTTGGACGGGTATGGAATATATAAGTCGTGTGGCTAACTCACGATCTAACGTGATCAATAACTCACCGAACCTAATCACGAAGTAATTCACTTAACCTCGCTGAAAATAAAACCTCACTTAACACTCATAATGTAGCCTTTATACATAGGCTATTTCTCAACTCGCAACTCTAAACTGACTTTTCGCTCAAACCATTTAAACACAGTTGAAGCTTATAACACGCTTCTTACATAACTCTTTTGCCTTCTAAACATTAGGCTTCATAATAAAATAAACAATAAAACACAAGCCTTCATTAGCGCGTAGGCAATGACTAACACAGTTCAACTAGACTCACCATCCTTCTTTGCTTTCTTTTTTTTTCTTTTTTTTATCCCCCTTTTATTCTTTTTTTTTTGGGGGGGGGGGGGGGGGTTCTAATTATTTAGTTTTATTATTTTTTTCTATTTTCTTTTCGGGTGGTGGTCCTTAATTACAAAAATTCATAAAATCATAAATTCCTAATAAAATTTCCAAAACACTAATAACCAATAAAAATAACGAACTCCTACCCCACGCTTTTAATGGTTTAGTAGGGTTCGACTCAATCACTCAGGGCTCTTGGCATGGGTAATTTGGCTATGATTGGCTCATTCGGAATTTATAGTGGCTAAAAATTTATGGATATAGCCGGAATAGGGTTTTTTCTGTGTCTTAACATCATGTTCAAAGTCGACTACATACAGCGGTTTCAAATAGATATCAAGACTGAAACTTATTCAAGCACATGCAATGAAGATAAACACTCAGGCTACTCACAGGCTTTTTGCATGAGAATGTTTTGAATTGACGCTGCTTTTAAGGTTTTGCGAAATCAATTGCGTCCATGTACCATTTTACAATATATAAATAATAATGTTTGAAAAATTGTATGCACTTATGCACGCTCAAAAGACAAGAACATCAAATCATACTTAATTAACTTCGACAGGCAAGCCATACAAACACAATATCGCGCGGGAATAGTAATCAATCACGTAAAAAATTTTAAAAATTGCACATTTTTTAAGAATATAATATAAATTACGCTCAACCATCCCCCCTCTAAAAACTCGGCAATCTCCTGATTGCCATAAATATAAAGAAAAACAAATCAAATGAGGAAAGGAGTAAGAGGATGTCCCTGAAAATTAATGGTCGAGTTTCTCCAAACAGCTATGTGCAATCATCCTTTGCCTCAAATCGCGTGATTGGAAATTACTTGATCAAGGTCCAAAAATATCAACTTGATTGTCCTCAAAACTTTATGCACATCAACACCGCATAAACGTACCAAAGCATATACACAACTAATAAATAAAAGAAATAAAATAAAAGTGAAAGAAAATAGAAAAAAAATCAAACACTTGGGTTGCCTCCCAAGAAGAGCTTGTTTAATGCCGAAAGCTCGACGCCTTCTACGAAAGATGCTATCCTGGATCTAGAAACAAGTGACGATCATGCCACGCCTTAGAGTTCTCAAAGAGTAAGCATGGGCAATTTAAATCACCAAGGCGAGCACGGAAAGCAAGTCGTAGAACAAAAACTTCAATTCGCTTTGGAGGTCGAAAAAGCGAGTAGTCGATCACCACGAACAAATCAATAGTAAAGTGCGGCATAAGGTGATCCTCGACTTTTGGAAAAACTAAGAAATCCGTTGAACAAACGGAAAATCCCTCGAACACTCCGAACTCCTTCAGTTCCTTACTATCCCCCTCAACAACTTGAAAATAATTAAAATCTATAAAAGGGCAAATGGGAGGGGGAATTTCTTCGACTACCTCAACCACCACTTTATTCTTAACCTCTATCAATGCTTCGGGTGGCTCGGTAAGGGGTGCAATAAACATATCTTTCTCCAAAAATCCATCCACCACCCCAATTTCAACATTAATTAAAGCATCGGGTGGCACAGTATGAGGCTCAATAATCTCACTGTTTTCTAACAATTTATCCACCATTTCACAAGTAAGATTCAATAATGGTTCGGGTGGAATGACACGAGGCTCGATCATCACTACCTTTTCTAATAATTCGTTCACCGCCTTTTCTACATTTGGCAATGCAACATCTCCATTCTTATTAAGCTCGATTGGGCATGAATCTCCATCGTCGATTAAGTTCTCCAGTGGCAACACCTCCTCATCACCATCCATGAAATCATCGAAAAGCGCACGAGGGGCGATCTCCACCATATCCCCAATTTCATCCTCCATATGCATTTCTCCCAAACTTGGCTCCATCTCAGTATCCGCATAAAACTCGAGAAAACTTGAATTCATAAGATCCACATTAAGCTCCAACGGTATTACCTCCACACTCTCTTTTAAAACTTCATCAATTAGCACAGGTGGAATGATCTCAACCAATTCTTCAACAACCTTATCCTAACAAATATCTCCCAAATGATCTTTCAAGTTTAAATCCTCAACATCTATGGTGGGCTCCAGCACATCAAAAAATCGGCAGCTTCGGTTGAATTTTAAGTTTATTTCTCTCTTATGACCTTCTCGCTATTTAAGCCTCGACTTGACGACTTGTTTCCTCTACTTTCTTTTAATGTTCAGAAAGGTCATAATCCTGCACAGTTGATTGCGCAATTTCGCCTTGTTGACATATGGTCTCGGCTTCGTGATCTTGATGCCCCACCATTATTTGATCATTTAGTTGGTAATTTTCATAGCTCGGGTAGGAAGAAATAAATTGGGAGGGGAATAAGATTCATAACTTGGATAGAAAGAATTAGAGTCAAACAAATTATACGAGTTATATCCCTTTTGATAACATGGTGGTGTGGATGGAGCGTTTGAAGGTTCAAAACTCTCTATTTCGGCTTGTCGGGCTGCGAACATTTCATCAAACACTTTCCTGACATAATCCTCGAGCTTCTGGTCTTTGGTATCATTCCATTGTGGCTCATCGTCAAATGGTACTATGCATTCATTCTCCAAATGTCTTCGGCCTCCACAACAATCACAAACTACATTGGGTACGTAGAACTTACACATGAATTTATCAATTACTTCATCCCAAGTTTGCAAGGAATCGGGTTTTAGCTTCAATAACCATTCCTTTTCCCGATCCTTTAGCGCAAAAGTGAAGAGTCACATCCTCACTTGATCCCTAGTAAGCCCTAGAAGAGGAGAATTCTCGGTGATGTCCTCGTACTTTTCGATGAATTTAAACGGATTCTCGTGCCGAAGCCCATAGAAAATTGGGAGATTCAATCTGTCGTACTCGTTAGGAAAGTAATTCTTCATTGCGTCGCTCAATGGAATAGCAGGCTAAAGCTCACGACTCCAATAGAATGGTGGTTCGCCGTACGAGTAATACATATTTTTTAATTTTAAAAACTTTAAATAAATAAAAATATTTAAAAACATATTTTGATAATTTTTTTTGAAATTTGAAAAATAATAAATTCTAAATTAAAAATAAAATTTATGATTTTTTATTTATTTTTAATATTTTTTTCGAAAAATAATTTTTTTTATTTTTAATTTTGAAAAATAAAAATTTTTAATTAAAAACAATATTTTTGGATTTTTTGATTTTTAAAGTTTTTTTTAATTATTAATTTTTTTTTAATTTAAGAAAAACGATTTGATAAATCTTGAGTTTTGTTTGTCGACGTTCCTTGCAAACACAACACTCAACGCACAAGATTAAACGCACCGGTGGAAAGTAATAAAAATGAATAAACGTAAAAATTACAAATAAACAAAATAGATAAACGAAACAAAATAAGAACACAAATAAGGATACGAATAGCAAACACAAAATTCACAACATTTAGTTTTTCCCGGCAAAGGCGCCACAATTTTGATTCGAACATTTGTGTACCTACTTATAAATATTTGTCAAAAATTTAAAAGCTCGCCCGCAAGAGAACGGGATCGTGTGTAGGTTGGTAAGTTGAACCGAATCGTCTCTCAAGAAAAACTAGGCTCGGAAGTTTGTTTTGTGTTTGTTGTTCACGAATAAGAAAATAAGAAAAATAACACACGGTTAGGGTTTTGATTGAGAATTTTAAGAACTAAAAATTAATTAAACTAAGAGCAACAAGTTAAATCTAAAGATTAATTTGATTATAACCTAATAAATTAGATCTAGAGATTATTTAAACTAAGAATTAATTATCTAAAAACCTAAGATTAATTTAACTAAGAGAAATTGGATCTAGAATTTATTTATAAATTAATTGATTTTTAAAACAATTAAGAAAACTAGGGTTTTAAAACTTTGATTCGTCTCCACGATCACTTGGGTATCCCCAATTGATGGTTCACAACGAGTCTAGGCTCTAGACCCAGATCTAGCCTATAATTATCAACATAATCACAATCCCAATCGCAACACAATCAAAATATTCGTCATGGAAGCAATAATTATTAATTAAACTAATTAAAAGCATGCAACTAAATTGAAAGAGAAAGAAATAATTACTTACTAATTAAACGAAGAAGATCCGCAGCATTTTAGTGTAGAAATCCAAGAACTAATATTAATCTAAACTAACTAGGAGTTAATCTAAACTAATCCTAAAAACTAGAGGTTTAAAAATAAAATTATGAAGAAAAAAATAAGAAAACAACTCGGCACTCGTCGGGGTTGTCGGCCCCTAAGAGGCCTTAGAAACCCCAGGAAAAGTAAAAAGTAGGAAAAGTGACCTAAACTATGCTAAATTATGCTCGAAATCCGAATTATGGGGGTATTTATAGTTGTGGATGATTTTGGGCCGAAATCAGACTTTTATGTCGGTTCTGGGCCCTTTAACATAAGCGTTAACGGTAAGGTAGCGGTAATAACCATTATAGAAAGCTACCGTGAGTTCTTCAATTCAGCGCCTCTGTCCTTGAAGGATACTATAACGGTTCCGGCAGAATAATTGTTATAGAAAACTGGCAGCTTCAAATTCTTGCTACTTCTTCGCTGGAAAGCTCGATCTTTGCCTCTCGATCATCATACTTCATCTCTAACGTGCTGAACTCTTCCGGTTACTTAGCTATAAAGTGAAAAATCACAAATAAACACTTGTTTGCATCAATCTAGATCAGAAAGCGGTAAAATAAGCTAGAAGTACAAATATACGAATTCAAGCTCAAACTATCAAACTTATACCAAAAACAATAAGAAAAAGTAACTAAAATACTACTAAAAATAAGACAATTAGTGCTAATCACCGAGCCTCCGACGCCTTGTTCTTCGAGCCGAGCCACCCTCCGCCATAGAAATCGCCGCCCTCCGCTATAAAAACCGCCGCCCGCTGCCCTCTACAGCCACTGCCGCCCTTCGCCATATAAACCGCCGCCCGCTGCCCTCCATAGCTGCGCCGCTCTTCTCCACAGACGCCGGATTTCCGAAGCTTGCCGCCGCTCTCCGCCATAGAAACTGCCGCCCGCTGCCGCCACCGCCGTCTTCTCCAGCCACCACAGCCATCCAAGGTAACCCGCATCCCTTTTTTTTTGTTCTTGTAATTTATATAATTTTAGGGTTAGGTTTAGGATTATTTTTAGGGTTTAATTTCTAATTAGGATAGAAATCTGGGTTTGTTATATAAATTGAATTGAATTAGTGGTTTTCCATTCAATTATGCAATTAAGGTTTAATTTAGGGTTTATTTTATAATTAGGGTTTGAAATTGGGGTTTATAATTATGTAATTGTTTAGGATATAATTTATAATTATAGTTTAATTTAGGTATAATTCGAAATTAGGGTTTCATTTAGGGTATCAAGTTTAATTTAGTAATAATTACACAATTAGGGTTCAATTTATAAATAATCAATTAGTTAGGGTTAAATTTAGTACATAATTACATAATTAGTGTTCAATTTAGGAATAATCAATTAATTAGGGTTCAATTTAGTAATAATTACATAATTTGGGTTCAATTAAGGAATAATTACATAATTAGGGTTCAATTTAGGAAAATCAATTAATTAGGGTTCAATTTAGGAATAATCAATTAATTAGGGTTCAATTTAGTAATAATTACATAATTAGGGTCCAATTTAGGAATAATCAATTATATTATGATATATGCATGTATACACCCATTATATTGTATATATATTGTTCATGCATGGGAGGCCGTGGTGATCGGACGGGGTTTAATTTTGTTTATATATATTATTGTCATTGGTGTTGTTGGTTGTATACCGTCGGATGTTGAGGTGGGTTACGGCACCGGCCGGGAGGTGTTGTCCCTTCAATAGCGGGTTTCATTCTTTTTTCTAAAAATGTGATAGAGTGTCACGTGATTTTATTTAAGTTTTCAAAATATTTTTCAAAAATGTGACGGTGGTAATTGCTTATTTGGAATCTTGGCGAAATGACGCAATGCATATAGATATTTTGTTTGAGAATTAATATCATATATAAAAATTTGAAACTAAGTTTTGAATTATTCCAATATTTCTTAGACCCGTTTGAGATTTAATATCAAATATAGAGTTTGATACCAAATTTCGAATTGTCCCATTTTTGGAAAGTTTAAGAATGTGACTTGTAGTATGGTTATCTTATGTGTATGTTTTTTTTTTAGTTTTGCAATTTCGGTTTCTGCATCTCTCTAATTGTTCTCAGGTGCACTTAAATATTCGTGCACTACGAAAACTGAGGGGAGATGCTGCCGAAACTTTGAATCTAAGAAAAATGCATATTTTAAGATAATACATACTACTAAATGTCACGTTCTTGAATGGGATAGAAGCCTTACCAATTATAACTCGAATTACTCATTCTTCTCGTAATGCTGCCGAAATTTTGCCACCTTCTTTAATTCTAGAACACGCTTAACACTCAAAAATCTTAGAATGGCTGATGATCGTAGTTGGATGTACAAACGGAATATTTTAGGATTTCTAGAACACGCTTAACACTCAAAAATCTGACAACCATATAATGTTAGGATGAGTCCGATCGTAGTTGGATGTATGAGCGAATCAACGACGGCTATTTATCCTCAAAATTTGTGGATGGACTTGAGAGTTTTATTAAATTTGCGCAAGCACATTCCGCTCATAAGGACGGACAGAGACTGAAATGTCCTTGTAATCGTAGCACATGTAGGAATAGAATCTACCTAGACGTCGATGAGATTAAGTACCACCTGGTGAAACATGGGTTCGTGCCGAATTATTATAGATGAATTTACCACAGAGAAACCCGGCTCGCCACCTCTGGACGCCATCACGGTTTTCATGTTGGAGGACCCTCTTACATCCCTTCTGAAGAATCATCAAACGCATACATTAATATGGTTCAAGATGCAGCTGGTCCCGATTTTAACGTGGTGGCCGATATAGAAGAGTCACCGAATGCTGAGGCTCAAAAATTTTACGACATGTTGAAAGCTGGAAATCAGCCGTTGTATCTGGGGTGTGAAGCACATACTCAGTTGTCATTAGTTTCTCGTCTCATGAATTTGAAATCAGAGAATCACATGTCTCAAATGTTTTATGATCAATTGAGTGAATTAATTAAGGAGATTGTACCGAAAGACAATCTCTTACCCGATAACTTCTACAACAGTAAGAAGTTGTTAAGGGGTATGGGCTTACCGGTCGAGAAGATAGACTGCTGCAAGAATAATTGTATGATCTACTGGACAGACGATTCTGGTTTGGCAAGTTACAAATTATGCAATGAACCTCGGTTTAAACCCATTCATCACGGAAAAACAAAACGACAGAAGGCTCGTGTCGTGTACAAGAATATGTACTATTTTCCATTAACACCTCGTCTGCAGAGGTTGAACGCATCTAATGCCACAGTGAAAGATATGAGATGGTATGCTTAACACGTGGTTGAAGACAATGTTATGCGCCACCCATCCAACTCAGAAGCTTGGAAACATTTCAACGAGACTAATCCAAGCTTTTCGTATGAAAGTCGAAACGTGAAATTGGGTTTTTGTACAGATGGTTTTCAACCATTTGGATGTTTTGGAGCACAATACTCATCGTGACCCATCATAGTCAAACCCTAAAACTTGCCTTCTTGGATGTGCATGAAAGAACAGTTCGTGTTCCTGAGCGTTCTTGTACCAGGGCCAACGAATCCAAAAGACAAACTTGATGTGTTTTTGCAACCTCTAATCGCCGAATTAAATCAGTTGTGGACAGTTGGGGCTCCCTTGTACGATGTATCTGAGAAACAAAATTTTCAATTGCGAGCAGCTCTTATGTGGACAATCAGCGATTTCCTTGCGTATTCTATGTTGTCCGGATGGATTATGGCCAGTCAAAAAGCTTGTCCTTACTATATGGAACGGTCAGACGCCTTCACTCTTAAGTACAGTGGGAAGCAATCGTGGTTCGACAATCACCGAAAATTCCTTGAGCATGATCACCATTTTTGAAAAGATAAACGATGATTTTGAAAAAGAAGATCTGTCGAGACTGCATTGCCGGAAGTGTGCTTAGGGATAGAAGTTTCGGCAGAAATAGAAAGATTGGGGCTTCTAAAAGTCACTGAACTGGATGCAGCACTCGTTAATGCGCAAATATCCCAAACGTCTGGTTGGAGAAAAGGAAGCATTTTCTGGGATCTGCCATATTGGAGGACAAATCTAATTCGTCACAATTTAGATGTTATGCATATCGAAAAAAAATGTGTTTGACAATTTTTTCAATACGGTGATGAATATCAAAGGGAAGACCAAGGACACGCATAAATCTAAGGAAGAGTTGAATGAGTATTGTAATCGCTCAGAGTTGGCACCAGATGGGTTAGGAAAGTGTCCTAAAGCCTGATACACACTTGATAAGTTGTCGAAAGCTTCCATTTGTGCTTGGGTCAAATCTCTTCGATTTCCAGATGGGTACGCATCAAATTTGAGGCGTTGCGTCGACAAGAAGGAATCTCGTTTGATCGGGATGAAAACTCATGATTGTCATGTATTCATGCAGAGGTTGATAACAATAGCCTTTTGTGAGCTGCTTCCTCCGAACGTGTGGAAGGCTCTAACCGAATTGAGTTTGTTTTTAAAGGATCTCACATCAACAGTCATTAGCACCGAAGATATGAGTCGACTTGAATGTGACATTCCGTTAATATTGTGTCAACTGGAACTGATCTTCCCTCAAAGTTTTTTTGACTCGATGGAGCATCTGCCCATTCATCTTGCATATGAAGCGAGAATTGCTGGCCCAGTACAGTATAGATGGATGTACCCGTTCGAGAGGAATCTTTGCAAACTAAAGAATAGCGTGAAAAATAAGGCGAGTGTTGAAGGGTCGATAGCAAACGCATATCTGGTTGACGAGGCATCAAATTTTAGTTCGTAGTATTTTGAAGACCACGTTTCAACTAAAAGAACAAATTTGCCTAGAAATGATGACGATAAGAACTATGTGGATGACGGTGATGAAGTTCCATCGGTGTTTAAGAAATGTGGAGAGACGTTTGGTACAAAGGGAAAAAGATTTCTAAGAGAAACAGAATACAATGCCGCAAGGATATACGCGTTGCTAAATTGTTTGGAGGTCGAAGAATATATTAGGTATGTGTACTCATTCCAATTTATGATGTCAATTTATACATATATATAAATGTACTAATAATTTTTTCCTCAATTGTGTAACATTATATGTAGTATTTACACAAAGAGAATTCAACGTCTCCAACCAAATTGGACTGATGATATGATCAATGAACAATTGGAAAATGAATTTGCCAATTGGTTCAAACATTATATAATCATAGGCTAGAGATCGTTCGAACAATGTGATCGACGAGAACATTAGGAGTCTAGCTGAGGGTCCGCCAAGATGTGTGAAAACGTATACCGGATGTAAGATAAATGGTTATAGATTTCACACATTGGAGCACGGATCTAACAAAGCAACATCGAGCAGTGGAGTATGTATTAAAGGGTCAACTTATGGGGCAACCGAATATGATTATTACGGTTGTCTCATAGAAATTGTGTAGCTCGAATACACCGGCCGAACGGAGAAAAGCACACTATTGTTCGATTGCGAATGGCTTGATCCAACATCTGCAGGCACAAAAGTCCATCCAAATTATAAGATTGTCGATATCAATCATAAGCGTAGGTTCAATCTATATGAACCTTTCGTACTTGCTTCCCAAGCTGCACAAGTATACTATTGTGCATACCCAAGTTTGAGAGGAGACAAATTGGACAGGTGGGCAACGTGTAAAATCAAGGCGAGATCAAATATTGAGTTTATCGAGCCTCTACCAGATTTATCATTTCAAGAGGAAGCTATAGATACACGTTGTCCGATTCATCTCGATGATGTCGATTTTCAGTTGCACGACCTCAATGATAATTACGTAGAGGAACTTGGTTACGAGACAAATGATGATACAGAAGAAGAGTTACTTACCGATCATGATACAAATCAAGATACGGATGAAGATGAGTTTGGTAATACCTTTAATAGTGAAAGTGATCAGTTTGGTTGAAATATATGTAATTTATTCTTATTGTAAAACACATTTTTTTTATAACTATTTTTTTAAATTTGGATTTATTAATACGTTTGGCATATAATATATACTGGTATTTTGTAAAATGCTCATATTATTATCAAATAATTTTATTAGATGTCATTGCGTTGAGTTTCCGGTAGCGTGGGTCGATCAGATAATCCTTTGGCTAATCATTTAGCTGATTTTGACACCGACTACATGGGTCTTGGTACTGATCATTCAGCGCAGACACCTTATCAGACCCTGATGCAGACCCCGATGCTGACGTCGCATAGACCATCACAGACCCCGTCCGACGCGGGTACATCAGGACGGCAGTTGGTCCCACCGCAGAGGGGTGGAGTTCTGGTTTATATTGCAGGGAAGAAGTAAGTAAATAATGATTTTAAAATTGTAATTAACATTATGATTAAATTTTATTCGTAACAAAAAAAAAAACACAATTGAATACAAGCTGCACAGCAGACAGGGCAAGGTGACCACTATACTCCGGGAGATTTTTGAGAAGGATCTCCAACCCGCCGGGTTGTGCTATAAGGCGGTCCCTAAGGAAACTAAGGAGTTCTAGTGGGAGATGTTTAAGGTAATTATTATTTTATGTCCAAATTTGTTAATATTTACCGTAAATACACAATCATATATATGTATCAATTGAATTGTAATTATTGTTTTATTTTTGCAGGAGGTTTGTTATTGGGACCCGAAGGAGTATAGTGATGGACAGATACAAGCTGCATTTTTTTCGGTGATCGGGGAGAATTACGGGAGGCAGCTTAACGAGTATAAGCAGTATATTGCCGCCCATGGTGGTGAGAGGCCACCATGCTTCCTCGAGGAGGTCTATAGGTAAACGATTCTGTTATATGTTTTCTTATTAAATTAGAGTTTTTTTTTATTTATAACATATAATTTATACCATCTTATATATCATGCATCTCAACTAGGGCTTGGAAGGTCGAGTGGGATAAGCCCGAGAACAAGGCCAGATCCGAGCAGTGCAACTAGAACAGGAGGAGCGAGCCTGCTGGGCCGGGTACTGGGATGTCGAAGCACATGGGGGGAGGTGGTGCTAGATCTAGTATCGATTATTCTTTGGATATCGTAAGTAATTTAAGAATATAATAATATAATATTTATTTTTTTAATTTAAATGTTAATTATTTGAAAATTCTATTTGGATACAGGAGCAGGAGACGGGTGAGCCGGCTAAGGTGTACGATCTTTTTGTACGTACGCACCAAAAGAAAGATGGCGCGTGGATCGATACGAGATCTAGTATTATTAATGTGAGTCTATTTTTTATTTTTAACTTATTCTTTGATCTTAATGTAGAATTTTAATAACGAGTTGTATTTCAGGAAGAGTACGAGCGACAGTTGACCCAGGAAAAGGAACGTGCGACTTCCCAGGAGGCGAGTAGCGAGGTTGACCATGACCGGGTTTTCTTCGGCGGCGTCGGGTCGAGCAAGGGATGGCATTACGGCACCGGCGCGTATGGGAAGGTGGTGGCTGCTGCGAAGGATTTTTTCACAGGCCGCTCTTCTTCCACCTCCTCCCAGGCTGATAGGACCCACGTCAGAGAGCTTGAGGCGCAGATCCAGGGTCAGAGGGTGGAGCTCGAGGCGATCCAGCAGCAATACGCCGAGTCTATGCGACGACGTGCGGAAGAGCTTGAGGAGCAACGCCTGCAGCGGGAGGCAGAGCGCGAGGAGCAGCGCCTGCAGTAGGAGGCAATTCAGGCGCGGATGAATGCCCAGATGGCTGACCTGTATGCTCGTTTCCAGCAGTACCCCCGTTCCTATCTATAGGATAGTTTGATTTTTATATAAACTTTGTTATTGTGTCGAACGCATGTAATAATTCTTAAATTTTCAAATATTTTTATAATAATTGGTTTATTTATTTATCTTTTCATTAAAGATTTTTTTCAATTTTTTGGAAAATTTTAAGAATTGAATAGAAATTAAAATTAAAATTGAAAATTATTAAAAAATACGAGGGGAAAATCCCTCGGAAAAATAAAAAAAATTATTAAAAAAATAAAAATCGAGGGGGAAACCCCTCGCAAATCCCTCGGAAATATCAAAAACCGAGGGAATAGTCTGCCCTCGGTATTCCGAGGGGAAATACAGCCCTCGGTTTTTCCGAGGAACGCTCCCCTCGGTTTTCCGAGGGTCCCTCGGAAAACCGAGGGGAATATTCCCTCGGAATACCGAGGGGATCGTCCCCTCGGTTTTCCCTCGGTGTTTTCGAGGGTTGTATGGGGATTTTTCTGAGGGATGAGACCCTCGGATTTTCCCTCGATTTAAAATTTCCGAGGGAATATGTCCCTTGGAAAAATTTACCGAGTAGGGTTTTTCCGAGGAAATTTTTTCCTCGGTTTTTCCCTCGATTTTGCCCAAAACCGAGGGATTTTACCTCAAAACCAAGGGAAAAATCCCTCGGAAAACTGCTTTTTTTTTGTTGTGCATATGACCTCCACTCAGCATCCTCGTCCCGTTAAGGCCCGAATCCTCTTTGGAATAAATTATGGCACTCCGTCTCTATCAGAGTTCATCACTTCTTATAGGATGTTGCACAATCTCTCTACCCCCGCCTTATAATCTATCTAAGCAAGGCCTTACGCCCGACTCGACCTGCCCATTATGCAAAAACTAGGAACCTATCTTGCATCACCTCCTCTTTGATTGTCCCTTTGCGATACAGATTTGGAAAGAAGCTTGTCTCTACAATCTCCTATTTCTTTCCGATAGCCACTGGTGGACCTCTGGATTTGAGACATTACGTCTCAAATAATACGTCGGCAATTAAATTGTTTGCTGTTGTTTGTAACCATTTATGGTTTCACTGCTATATGGTTCCGCTTTCTTACCCGAGAATATTGACCTCGTTACTGCTCAAAGGGGCAGTAATAGGTAGGGATGACAGGATTTGAACCCKTGACATTTTGTACCCAAAACAAACGCGCTACCAAGCTGCGCCACATCCCTTCAATTGTTCTACAGTGTTATTGTAGAGAATTCCTGCCTTGTTTTCCATATCCCTATTTCCTCCATCAAAAAACACAATTTCTACCCATTTCGTCTTTTTGATCTTATTTAACATATATTTAACATATAATAATAAGAAAACAAAAAGACTTATTATATATATATACGAAATATAGAACCCAGCATAAAAAATGAGTATTTTTTGGAAATACTTGCGAAGAGGGGGTGCATTTTTTTTCTGTTTTAATTTTAAGAAAAGRAAAATCTTATGATCCTTGTACATTTTTTTGATGGTAACGTGCTGGACCCAAACTTCTTGGTACATTCGGACGTTTGCTCCTTGTCCGACTTTCAAACGGCTGACTTCTGGCCCGAGCATGATTCCGTCACTCTTACTCCTCATTGAACCTCACTATCCCCGCCAACTTCCACAAAGATGTTATTTTTATAGAGCAATCTCCGAATCTCGGGCCTCCGCAGGCCTGGGTGCCTACGTTGAGTCCCATCATGGAAAGTTCAAGTATGGCCTTAGTACGAAAGTTTTTGGCATTACCGATCCTGAGATCACCGTATTCCTGGCCATGCGTGAAGCCCTTGCTATATATAGCACCCGAGCTCAATCTCTCTCTTTTATATTCTTAGGGATGCGAATAATGTCGTTTACACAAAGTTAGGGGAGGTGGAGTGTGCTGCCACTTGCGCGCCTCTACTTGATGATGATCGGCTTCTTTGTAATGGTCTTTCATTTCGGACTTTTTTTGGATTAGACGTTTGAAAAATATATTTTGCTCATGATCTTACTTTTTTTCCACCAAAACTAGCCTCTCTTATGAAATCTTGGAGCTCACCTCCGAACTTTATTTGGCAACCAGAGCTGGCTAATTCGCAGCACCATTAAACATCTTCTCTTTTTCACAAAAAAAATAAATAAAAAAATAAAAATGAAGAGGAAGGAACAACAACAACAACCATCTCCTTTAATTTGCATGATTAGATTTCTTCGAACTGAAGTTGGTAGATTTAAAATTAATGTTGAACAACAAAAAAAAATTGCAGTGGCCAAGCAAATGTACTTAAGATGTTAATATCCAGGATAACTAAAAAACACCAACAATGTCTTGAACAAGTCAGTAATTCTTCTGTTTGACATTTACACACGACTTTATTACATTTGCAGGTTTTTTCCTTTTCATTTCTTTATTTTTTTTTCTATTTCAGTTATTCACGCAATCGATAAGTGGGAATGGCCTTAAGATGCTCAGCTCTGGAAGTCACAATGCCAAAATACTCAGACATGTCTAAATCACAAGGCAGCATACAATTTGGAAGCTCCCAATCAAAGCAATGCACCAATTGGGCCAGCAACAATTTCACCAACGTGAGCCCGAGCTGCAACCCAGGGCAGATTCGTCTACCCGACCCAAACGGCAAGAGCTGAAAATCACGGCCCCTGAGGTCTATACCATTACCGATAAACCTCTCGGGCGAAAAGGTTTCTGGATCGGGCCAAACGTTAGGATCTCTACCAATAGCCCATACATTGACTAATACTCGTGATTTATTAGGTATGTGAAAACCTTTAATCACACAATCTTCCATCGACTCGTGGGGAATCAACATGGGCGCAATGGGGTGGAGCCTTAACACTTCCTTGACTATGGCGTCCAAGTAATCAAGTGAGTGGACATGATGTTCCTCGACCTTATTGTCCAGGCCCACCACAGATTCTATTTCATTTTGGAGTTTCTTCATTGTTTGTGGGTGTCTGAAGAGCTCGGATAATGCCCATTCTACTGCTGCTGATGAAGTATCCATTCCTGCTATGAGTAAATCCTAAACAAACATTAAAGAAAATAATTGATCATTTCTAGTTTCCAAAATCTCGTCAATTCATAATTAGCTTTAATATTTTCAATATTAATGTATACTTTTGATTCACATAGTTTAATTACACTCAAAAAACAAGGAGCGGTTTAAATGTTTACGGGAATATAGCAACTTAGTTATGTAACTATAGTGGGAGAGCAATAACAGTCCTGCTGAAATCATAATTCAGAAAAAAAGTCATGTACATTTCAAAAAGTTGTTAATTCAGTCATCTGGTGGCCAGAAGTTAAATATTTCGGAAAAATATGTGTACACATTTCTTGCCAAATCTCCTGATATAGAAACTAATTCTGCTTATGTAGACATCCTCTCTAACCTTAGAGTTGACAACAAAAATGCATAAACTAAAAATGTCATTTGAAGGAAGTTCAAGTTAGCAAAATTGTTTAATCGTTTATCATTCCCCTGAATTTTCTAAATTCCGGCAATCAAAGTGCTAAAATTGATTTTTTTTAAGACTGATAAGGACCTAAATGTCCATACATGATATTATTTGATATATGTGGGTATTTGTGCTAAGCGACCTCATTTTTTGGAAGGAGCATTTCTTCTAGGAGGTGAGCGAGCTCGATGGTTTCTTTGGAGAGGTGGGCGAGCTGGTTTGTAGAGTAGCGACCTGGAGTATGAGGATGAGTTCTCATATAGGATCGCGACCTTTCATATTTTGTGTTGGGCGCTTGAGCTCGGTCATGGGCTTTGTAAATATTAAGCCCACGGGCTTAATATGGATGGTTTATGGGGTCCTGGCGGACTATATGGAAGAAATAACAGGCACAGGCCTATTATAGTAAGAGATCGATTATTTATGCAAACTTAGCATATAGGAGGAATTCTAATTCTAAGTCGGTTGTGGTGTCATGGTATTTATGTAATTGTGATGGGAGAAGGAAATCCTGGACCGGGCTGGACTTCTCTTGTCTCTATAAAAGGGGTGTATACCTCTCGTTATTTTTATCTTGCTTTTATCATATTTGTACTCTAAGAACTACCACTTGCTTTTGACTTAAGTATCGGAAGACACGAGTCTGACATCCGACCCGCTTGAAGGTGCTGTTTTGCAGGATCGGCTAGGTCGACAGGAGTATCATTCGGAGGCTTAGCAGATCGCTGTAACGTATTTAGAAGCTGTTTTAGGTCGCTGATCTCAAAATTGAGGTTAGTACCACATATTCTTGGTAACCAATCTTTTTGGATTTATCAAGTGGCGCCGTCTGTGGGAAAGAGGGATATCGATTACTTGAGCGAAAGGCGTGAGAATTTTCATAAGCGAAGCATGAAGAAAAGTAATATATTACTCAAAACCCTACACTTTGGTTCTGGATTGAACAAACAAATGAAGAAGAACAGAGCGGTGGATATCAATAAGGAAGAGGCAGTAAAAGACGGACAAACGCCTTCTCAGGCGAAACCAGCAGTGCAGAGTTTGGGCGGTACACCGCCGCCCTCCCCAAAGCGGCGTGATGGAAAAGCACCGGCAGAAGACTTGGAGGCGAAAACGCCAGAGACTTTGGCGCAGAAAGTGATTCACATAGGGACGAAGGAATGGAAAGATCTGCCCAAGGATAAGCCCTGTCAAATTAAGAAGGGATTCTTAGATGGGCTTATGGATTTCGTGCCTCTGGAGAGGCAGGAAGAATTAAACAAGTACCTAGCTGGCGAGTTGGGTACTCTAAAAGAGAAGGTTGATGGATCAAATGGCGAACAGGAAGAAAAGTCGGTCACCAAGAAAATAAAACAAAGCGGAAGATCTTTGTCTAAAAGGTCTTCTCCTGGGAGGATAGGCCGTAGTAAGAGAAAATATGACGATACCTCCAGTTCTACCTCATCCATAGAATCTAATACTCATAAGCGTAAGCATAAAGGGAAGGGGGTGAAGGTAAGGCAGAGACATTACAAGCATCGAGGTCGCCGGTCTTTACTTTTATTCCTCAAAATCAGTTCGGATCGGCCTTAACCGGACCCTTTTATAGGTACTTGACCTTAAAATACAAGTATTCTCTCTCTAAAGCTCTCTATGTTTCTCTCTCTAAAAAATTGGGGATCCTTCTCTCTCTCTTGGAGAGGCTATTTATAGGTTTCCCTGAAAACCCTAATTACACACTTGTCACTCTCCTATTGGTCCTCCAAGATTTTTGCTCACGTGTCCACCGCCTCCATGTCGACCTCAGACATCTTCCACCGACTTAATCCGTGCTCAAATGTTTTAGACAATTAACCAAAACTAAAAACGTCGACCTGACATTTTAGCTCGGCATTTTTAGATTGACAACTGGTCTGAAGCAAAACAATCGGGAGGCGCACGGGTCGGGGGAGCTCCTCCTGCTTGGCATTTTTAAGATCGGCACGCTCGGGCAGGGATGCTCGATGCGTGGCACGGTACGTCTGGCATCCTCGGGGGGCGCCCTGCTCGGCAGGGAAACCGAGCTCGGCAGCTCGGCAGATCCACTTCGACAATTAGGCGGGTTCCGCTCGGCAACTTCCCAATAGGGCTTGGCTGGAGATCGAGGGCCTGGATGAGCACAAACCCGCCCTACATATAGCCGACTCCGCGCTCAGGGGCTTGTTGATGGTCGGTATCGTTTCGAGTACCCAACGGAGGAACCGAAGCCGAAATAGACGAACGACCTGGAGAATACGCCCGGCGCGAGGACCAACACCAAGGTGAGTGAGCAGCCCAGCCAAGCTGGCCGAACTCGGGCCTGGGCTCCTTGGCCAAGTATCCGCCGAGCCAGTGTCACCCCAACGCGCCGAGTTGGGTACCTGCCAAGTAGGCGCCCCGAACTGAGCAGCTTTCCAAGAAGACACCGAGGCTTAAGCCTGGGCCCCCTGTCGAGTACCCATCGAGAAAGTGTCACCCAGCCGCACCGAGCTAGGTTACCTACCGAGCATGCCGCCGAACTGAGCACCTGCCGAGCTACCGAGCTCGGCCTGGGCCTCCTTGCCGAGTACCCACCGAGCATGTGTCACCCAGTGCGCCGAGCTGGGTACCCGCCGAGCCGGCACCGAGCTGAGCACCTACCGAGCTGCCGAGCTCGGCCTGGGCTATCCGTCGAGTACTCGCCGAGCAGGTTCCACCTAGCGCGCCGAGCTACCGAACTCGACCTGGCCTACCTGCCCACCGAGCAGAAGACACCGAGAATACCGATCAGGGAATCTACCGAGCACCCGTGTCAAGTGGACGCCGGGTGGCCTGTACACCTACTGCCGAGCACTCGCGGCGAGAGTGCCGAGCAGGGGGTGCCAGGCAGAGCATCCGCCGAGCAGGTGTCGGCAATCTCGGTCGTCTGAGGGAGCCGAGCCGACCTAGGCGTGGGGTGTCATATCCCATCGACCTTTTTTTGCGGGAAGTTTGACCGTCACGCATTCTAAAATGGAAGCTTTTGCAGCCTTTCCTTGAAACATCTATGGCCCACCCTTGTCTTCTTGTATTTTTTGATCTATATGACATGTGATCTCTGATTTGGACTCTTATGGTTTATGATTGATCCTCCTCTATTACTACGTGAACCTTGAAGCCTTGTTTTCCTATCCTCCTTTCTTTATTTCTCCATTTTCATTCTGCAACTTCTTTCTTCCCCAGCTCCTTCTTGTCTTTCCAAAATATTTTTTGAAGAAAACTTGCTTGTGTTCTAGCTTTGTGACACCCTGTTCGGTCAATTTCACTTTGCCTTTGCCCAAATCTCCTCGGATTTTTCTTGTCAAAGGTAATCTTTCTTTTCTCTACCCTCTTCTTGAACCTTTTCCATGTCTAGTAGCCCAGGTTACTCTCCGGACAGCTCTCGAGAATTTGAGGGGGTTGGCCAGGGCGGCGATTTTGGGTTTAATCAGTATGGGAGCTTCGGTACGAGGGAGATCTTCGGTCAAGGGCGACCCTTCGCCTTTGAGAGGTTTTTGAATGATGACCCTCAGTTTAGGGGGTGTTCTCAGTTCGACGAAGTCCAGTCCTTTGGACCTGGTGGTCAATTCGGGAAGGGCTGTGAACTTTGCCCTCGGAGTGGCTTTCACCCGGAGCATCATTATGGTTTAGTTGACGAAAATGAGGAAATTATCGGCGGGACGACCTGGGCGGTTGGTCTGAGCCCGAAGCGGATTGGGGCGGCCACTGATGATTTTGGGATCGGCTCTGACCTGCTCGAACCCCTTGACGACCTCTCCGGTAAACACGAGGATGATGTCCAGCGACCGCCACGGGCCAAAAAGTCCCGGAGGCCTAAGGCCGGCGTGAGGTCGGCGACTCCCGAGACCTTTGCTTCCTGGTCTGACCAGCCCAGTGAATGTACCCCGGTCTGTGATTGGAAGAGACCCCTCCTCGCGATTGGGACGATAAGATGATCGGCATAGCCATCGAACAAAGTCGGCTGGTTGATGACAATTTAGTTATATACCGAAAGAAGTGTGGGGTGCCCGGGTCTGTCCATATATTCCTTCCTTATGATGCCGAGCAGATCCACTGTCCGCTGGCCTCCTGTACTACGATGTTTACTGATAGCTTGCAATATGGTGTTTCGTTTCTGCTCCCCCGACTCTTGACGGATATTCTGAATGACTTAGGGCTGCCCATCTTACAGCTCCACCCATTGATCGTGGCTCGAATTCTTGGCTTGTTTGTGCTTTTAAATCTCAAGGACTGGCCAACTCCCACCTTCAAGGAGCTTCGGTGGCTTTATCTTTATAAGGCTGCGGACGGGGTCGATTTCGTTTTTATTATAACTCAGTTCTATCCGGAACCTTCAAGAACCTTGTGACCGGGCTCCCCGACTCTCTCCACGATTGGAAATCTCGTTGGTTCTATGTCGGGGGGGACTGGCAAACAAGGAACCCCGACGGCTCACTCCATTCTCCCCCCAACTCTTTTACAAAATTCGGTTAGTACGACGTTAGCACTTTATTCTTTATTACAGTCTAATCCTTATTGTTTGTTCCTCTTTTCAGCGTATCGTCGTCCGGAGGACCCTAACAAGGAATTTCTCGCTCGTCTGTTCAATATATTGGATTCTGATGCAGAGCAGAGACATTATCAGATACTACTTACGAAGGCCAAACTTTGAAAAGCCGGACTCAGGGATTCGCCCCCTCGCTCTCAGCTCGGACCCATTACTCTTGGTGAGTTGAGTCCTATCTTCTTCAGTCCTCGATTGAGTATGAATCTTTTACCCCTCTGCGAACTTGGGGTTTAGATTTTTTGGTTGGTATTCTGCACTTAGGACATTAAATTTTCTGTTAGGTCGAGTTACTTGTAGTTTATCGGCGTCAGCATCCATGTCAGTTGGTGTTGGCTCGGCAGTTCAGCGGTTTTCTTCTCGGCAAAGGCCGCCCGTCATTTCTACGTCGGTGCCCGTGTCGACCTGCGTTGCCGATCTGAGCTTGGCATATCGGCGGTCTTTGCTCGGTTGTGCTATGTCAGTGTTTAGATTGTAGTTTTTATTCGTACTTTTCTGAGCTCTGCGTTTTATGTTTGCAGTGTATTACCCTTACTTCGACAGAAACATGTCTCTCTCTGCACTTGATCGAGCGGAAAAGTTTTTGGATCTAAACACCAAGAAACTAGCGAAGAGGCCGGCGGCTACTGGTGGTAAGAGAAAGAAGAAGGCCAGTTTGTCAGCTCCATCTGCTCCTCCAGAGCCTTATCCGGCTCCCCGAGTCAATGAGGGAAGCTCTCATCAAGAGCCTATTACTCTAGAGAACGAAATTGAGGTTGTCTATGGAGGTCCTCGCCCTCAGTCCGTTCCTCGTGTGTATGACTACTCGGGGTGTTACGCTCCGAATGCTACTAGGGGATTATTTGCCGGGTACCCATTTTCTGAGTTCTCGGAGAGCATGGCTCATAGCTGGAGCCCGGGCCTGAATGATTGGGTTTCTAGATTTTACGGGGACAGTCAGGTCGTATTTTCTGAGATTAACCTCTTCCGGTCCTTTGGTTCGATGAAGTTGGCGCGTCGGAGTTTTTCAGAACTTTGAAGGGATCATGCTCGGCTATAAAAGGACCTTGCTGCTCTTCAGGAGACTCATGGTTAGTGCACTACCCTCATACTTGATCGCGACTCTTGGATGTCCCGAGCTAAGAAGGCGGAGCAGTCCGTCGAAGTGGCGTTGGGCGCGACTCAACGGACTTTGTCTGACCTGGACGACCTGAAGGCCCAGCATGCCGAGCTAGTTCAGGGCCATGCCGACCTGGTCAGTGCTCGCTCCCAAGAGGTGGAGGCAGCGTTTTCCAGGGGAAAGCTGCTGGTGTCGAAGAGGGAAGGGTTGCCGGTGTTGAGGAGTACAAGACTGAGACCCTTGGGCCAATGATGAGTGCCTCCTACGTTTCCACCATGGAGGAAGCCCTCTGAATGCTGAAAGATGGTGCATCCATTCCTGACTTTGAGAGGCATATTGCTGAGAAGATGGTGGAGTACGGGCTTGGAGGTGGTGGTGAGGACGACATGGACGCTGATGGGGACAAGCAGGGGGATGATGATGATGATGATGAAGATGGAGAGGATTGATTTGCACTCCTTCTGACTTGATGTTTTCTGTATTTTTATGCCATGTCACTTTTGGGCAGCCAAATCTAATGTTTCTGAACAATCTCCCTCCTGAATTTGAATCGGCTTGTTCTGGCCGGCTTTTCCTTTTTCATTGTTTTGTACTTAGTTTATTTTCGTTTGCTTTCCTTTTATTGTTTTGATGATCTAAATATTCATGCATGTTGCCTTTTTTTTTATGATGATGGCCCGGGCTGGAAAACTTGTTTCCGATAAGCTCGGATTATTTTTGAAAACTTGCTCTTTTTTACGTGTGAGCTAATTTGAGTTAGACTCTTTTTGAGCTCAACATGTTGAGCTCAGTTTTTTTGAAAACTTGCTCTTTTTTACTTGTCGAGCTAATTTGAGTTTGATTCTTTTTGAGCTCGGCACGTTGAGCTCGGATTTTTTGAAAACTTCCTCTTTTTTACGTGTCGAGCTAATTTGAGTTTGACTCTTTTGAGCTCGGCACGTTGAGCTCGGATTTTTGAAAACTTGCTCTTTTTTACGTGTCGAGCTAATTCGAGTTTTACTCTTTTTGAGCTCGGCACGTTGAGCTCGGATTTTTTGAAAACTTGCTCTTTTTTACGTGTCGAGCTAATTTGAGTTTGACTCTTTTTTAGCTCAGCACGTTGAACTCGGATATTTTGAAAACTTGCTCTTTTTTACGTGTCGAGCTAATTTTGAGTTTGACTCTTTTTGAGCTCGTCACGTTGAGCTCGAATTTTTTGAAAATTTGCTCTTTTTTACGTGTCGAGCTAATTTGAGTTTGACTCTTTTCGACTGGGCGAGAGTCAACGCCCACATATTAGAAAATATCAGATCGGCTAGTAAGCAACACCACGTCAAATGGGAACTTGCTCCACTCTGCGAGCTGGTCAGAATACTTTTTGTATAAAATGGGTAAGTGTTTGGGAGTGGGCTGTTTTGTGTTGTTTGGGGGTATGGTATAGTAGCTCGGTCAGGAAGGGCCAGTCCTCTAAATTATGAAGAAAGAAGAAATTCCTTCTCCACTCGGGGACTTTATTAGAAGAGTTTATCAAAAAGCGAGATTGGCTCGAGCGAGCAGAAAGGTAGAAATAATTATGTTGATATTTTATTTGGAAACAAAATTGGAAAAAAACCTAGATCAAGCCGGGTATTATAGTATTTACACAAAATAATATACCCCGCCAGGAATTTCATGGAGTTGGGGGTCAGTTGTAAAGGGGAGACTTTGTACAGATGAGAAATTTTAACATAAAATTGATGGGCTGGGAATCTGAATCCTGCCCTGAGCAATGCGTCAAAAAGGGTAATGTGGTCTGGGGAAGGTTTCATAGGGTCTAAGTGAAGGATGTCGGGCAGAACCATTTTTGCGGTCTGGGGAAGGTTAAGGGTTTGTTTAAATTCCTCTAATTTTTCCGGGTCGGGAGTAACCAGTAATTGTCTTTAATTTCCTTGGTGCTAAGGGAGGAGGGAGGCAGGTCGATGGCATTTATGGAGCTAGCTACAGTAACTAAGTTTTCCATAAAATGCTCGCATGATGGAGGATTTCTAGGTTTTTGCAGAGGAATGCCCTCTGGGATAGTTACAAGGGCTAAAGGGGCAGGAGAGTTTTTGGGTATGTTGTCTAACAAAGCTTGGGCCTCAGTATGGGCTCTGGTTTCAGCTTCTAATTCTGACCAGCTGACTTCGCCTTCTGGCTCGTCACGGAGGCTGGAAGGAGGTTGTTTTCGTCTTCTCTTAAGGATATAAGGGTTTTCGGTAGGGTTTGATTCAGGGGAGAGGCTTGAACTTTGGGAATTGTGGGTGGAGGATACTAATTTCACCATCAATCAAAACAAAACAAAACAAAAACAGGGGAAGGGGAAAAGCATAAGATAATAGTAACTCAGCAAATGCGACGCGTATATGGCAGCAGAATTAATTATTAAAAGGAGGGGGGATTTGTGGGACTTACACATTTTTCGGAGTTGTGGAGGTCGGTAAAGAACAGTGCGCTGTTGATAATTTTTTGAAAGCCTACTGGTTGGCGAGCTTTTTTGCAGAGTGAAAATGGTGACTTGTCTGCTTGATTTTTATTTTTTTTTTGAAAAGTGACGAATGGGGAAGGTGAAGGGGTTTTTGTGTATTGGGCGGCGAGAAAGCTGATGGGACGGGTAGGCACGGGAAAGTTGATAGGGTTTTCAAGAAATGTTTTGGGCCGTTTATTTTGGGCCCACTATATTTATTATACTACGAGAAAATGAGGGAGTGACATGTGCCCGACCTGCTATCAGACTGCATTTAATGAAGCTTAAAATGGATGGGATGGGTAAAAGAAGGCGTGTTTTGACTTTTTGGGTTATTTATGATTACGTTTTTTGGATTGTTGGGCCTAAGTATAATTTCAGGTCGTTGAAGGGGCTTTATTGTTTTAGGTCGTCAGGTGCGGAGTCTGGGGACTCGACCTGGGGACTTATAGATCTTTTCTTCTGAAGGGAGTATTCATCTTGGAGGATGAGCTAGCTCAACAATCTTATCTTTTCGTAGGCCGCGGGCTTATCTGATGAATTTCTATGAAGTGATTGGTACTAAAAGCTCGGTATATCGGGTTGGGTGATTCTGAAATATGGTTTGGTAAGGTGGCAGGGTGATTTACGTAAGTTTTGTGTTTTATTGTGTTATGGGCTGGTTGTGTTCTTTTAATTTTCTATTTACATGTCCTACCTGATTTCGTACCTCAAACAGTTATAACATGAGGGACTAGCTGATACAGACCTAAATGTCCAGACGTGATATTATTTGATATATGTGGGTATTTGTGGTAAGCGATCTCATTTCCTGGAAGGAGTATTTCTTCTGGGAGGTGAGCGAGCTGGATGGTTTCTTTGGAGAGGTGGGCGAGCTGGTTTGTAGAGTAGCGACCTGAAGTATGAGGATGAGTTCTCATATATGGTCGCGACCTTTCATGTTTTGTGTTGGGGGTTTCAGCTCAGTCATGGGATTTGTAAATATGAAGCCCACGACCTTAATAAGGATGGTTTATGGGGTCCTGGCGGACTATATGGAAGGAATAACAGGCCCAGGCTATTATAGTAAGAGATCTATTATTTATGGGAACTTAGCATATATGAGGAATTCTAATTCTAAGTTGGTTATGATGTCATGGTATTTATGGAATTGTGATGGGAGAAGGAAACCCTGGACCGGGCTGAATTTCTCTTGTCTCTATAAAAGGGGTGCATACCTCTCGTTATTTTTATCTTGCTTTTATCATATTTGTACTCTAAGAACTACCACTTGCTTTTGACTTAAGCATCGGAGGACCTTCGCGGGTCTGACATCCGACCCGCTTGAAGGTGCTGTTTTGCAGGACCGGCTAGGTCGCCAAGAGTATCATTCGGAGGCTTAGCAGATCGCTGTAACGTATTTGGAAGGTGTTTCATGTCGCTGATCTCAAATTTGAGATTAGTACCCCATATTTTTGATAACCAATCTTTTTGGATTTATCATAGACTATTACTTCAAAATTCTTATAGCTACAATTTCTTCAATTTCTAATTTTTGTTTAGATCGATAATTATGCTTATAGTATTGCTTTCTCAAATACAACTTATTCAATTTTCATGTTCTATTTTGTCTAGACCAGTTGACATCAGTTTTTGCGCACACTTTCCTCCTATAAATTGAGGGAAAACTTTTCTTTAGTAAGTATGTTACATTGTCTAGTTTTCAAAAACGCATAAAGTATTAATTATTATCAAAACACATGACTAAGTTGGACAAATAATTAATATAGGTCTAAAATTATCAAATTCAGGTCAAAATGCTGACTTGGCATGACCTATAATTACTTATCATTTCTTAAAATTTTAAATATTAAAAAATCAAAATTACCAATTTTCTTTGTATTCTTTTTCCCTTATTTCATTTTTCTTCACTTTGTTTTGTTCACGTAATTATCGCCATCATTGTGCTTGTTCATTTTTCATTTTATATACAAAGAAAATTGACCAACTTAATTTTAGATTTTTTTTTATAAATTGACCAACTTAGATAGTGAATAATATTATTTATATTTTTTAAAAAATGAACAATATAATTTAAAAAAAAACGCAATTTCACCAATTGAAGACATATTAAGAAAATTGAAAAAATAAATATATAACAAACACAAGTTTTTAATAATAGAATCACATTACCAGGAGCATGGCCTTGACATTCCGTCGATCGAATTCGAATCCAGCTTCACCAGACTCCATAATAGACATCATCGTATCAACAAAATCCTCAGTCCCCTCATTTTTCCCAGCCTTCTTGTTCTGCACATGCTCGTCAATTATTTTCTCCAAAAACCCATCAAATATTCTGCTCAATTCCTTCATCCTACGGTTCATGCCCTGCAGATCAAGCACCCCAATATATGGAAAATAATCGGCAAGATTAAATTTCGCGCCAATCTCCATCAACTCCGTAATCACATCTTTAAACCCTCTTTCATCCAAATCGCTGTCAGCATATTTTTTCCCGAATATCATCAAACAATTCATGTCCCCACTCAGGCCCGAAATTCTGGCACTGAGATCCACCGTTTCCCCATTCTTCGCGGCCCGTTTGAGCGAGCTAACGAGGATCCCGAGCTCGCCCCGTCTCATCGCCTGGAACTGGCTGATCCTGAGGTTGCTGAGTAGCTCCAATGTGCAAAGTTTTCGCATGTCGCGCCAGTACGGGCCGTACGGGCCGAAAACCAGGTTTCTCTGCCCGTAGCACACGTGCTTGGAGACTTGACTTCCGGGCCGGCTGGCGAAAATGAGGTCGTGCGTTTTGAGGACGAGCTCAGCGGCCGCGGGGGACGAGACTACGAGGGTTGGCACGAAGCCGAAGCGGAGACCCATGATAGGGCCGTATATTCGGGCCAGGCGATGTAAATCCTGGTGAGGGTTTTCGCCAAGCAGGTGGAAATGGCCGAGAATTGGGAGAGGTATCGGGCCCGGAGGAAAGTTTTTCTTGTTTGTCGGCCTGAGCATTTTTTGAAGGAGATAAACGAGTACGATAACTGATAAAGTTATTGTCCAAATCCATGCCATTTTTAGGTTTTTTTTTTCGTTGACTTAAACTTATAATTGCTGAGGAGGACGTATATATATACCAATCAGCACATTATTAGGTTCACTTCACCCTACGTATGTTACATATACGCTCACAGGCGGGAATAATATTTTTTAATAGATAAAATCAAAAAAATTGGTTACCAAGAATAGGGGTACTAATTTCAAATAAAAGATCAGAAACCTGAAATACTTTCTAATTACGTTACAGTGACCTGATTGATCTCCAAAAACCTCCTGGTGACCTTATCGATCCTGCAAAGCAACACATTCAGCCAAGGCGGTGGACAGTCCCGACGAAGGTCCTCCGATGATTAAGTCAGATAGTGCGAGAGATATTTTGAGTGCCCAAATTATGATAAAACAACTTAGAATAAAAGTGAGGCTCGAACCCCTTTTATATAGACAAGAGAACACTACAAAAAAACAGCAAATTTTCGAGGGATTTTTCGAGGGAACACCGAGGGAAATAAAAATCCCTCGGTTTTTTCTGAGGGAATTCCGTTCCCTCGAAAATCAGGGCGCCAAATGTTACCGCCATGTTTATCGAACGAAAAATCGAGGGATGACCGACGGGTGGTTTTCCGAGGGAAGTAGTCCCTCGGAAAACCGAGGGATATTAGATTCCCTCGGTTTTATTTATTATTTTTTTAAAAAAAATAATTAAATTTCCGAGGGAATATAATTTCCCTCGAAATTATTCCGAGGAATATTGTATTCCCTCGAAATTTAATTAATTTTTTTAAAAAAATTAAAAAAAAATTAAAATCGTAAAAAATAGAAAAAAATAATACAAAATAGGATTTATTTCCGGAACGCTTAGGCGCACCCCTCCCCGTCGCGGTCGTGATTTTTTGGGTTTTGTTTCTATTTTTTACTATTTTTTGGATTTTTTTCTATTTTGTTATTTAACAAATAGACATGGTGATTTTTATATGCTTCTCCTCACCATCCGTACAAGTTTGGACTCTTCTCTCTCCTCAAAACTGCTTCTCCACCAATCAACTCAACGTAAGTTTGCATGCTTTCATTTTCGGTTCAATATTATTGCAACTATATAGGGTTAAATTATTATTATTAATCATGTGAAAATCACAAATTGCCAAAAAAAATAAAAAACAGAATAGCATATTTTGTATATAAATAAATAAATAAATTTTATTTAGCCTCTTAAATTATTAAAGATCGATTTTGCTTATAATGGAATTATAAAACCGAAAAATCCAAAAAATAGTAAAAAATAGAAACAAAACTCTAGAAATTACGACCGGGGCGGGGAGGGGTGCGTCTCGACGACCCGAAAATAAACCCTATTTTTTTTCTATTTTTTTCTATTTATTTGATTTTTTTTTATTTTTTGACATTTTCGAGGGAATTCAAAAATCCCTCGGAATTCCGAGGGAAAAATCCCTCGGAATTCCGAGGGATTTTGAATTCCCTCGAAAATGTCAAAAATAAAAAAAAATCAAATAAATAGAAAAAAATAGAAAAATCGTAAAAACGAAACTGATCCTATCGATCGATGAACTTCTTCGGTTGGTTGGAAACGTGAAGCGACGTAGCGTCGTGATTTTTGATATTTGGAGGAGGTGTGCTTCTCGTCGTTGTGGAACCACGGGGGTCGGACGTCGATCGTTTAGTGCGCGTTTTCTATTTTTTTCGATTTTATATGAATAATGGAAAAAACTGAAAAAATAGTAAAAAATAGTAAAAAATAGAAACAAAACTCGAGAAATTACGACCGGGGCGGGGAGGGGTGCGCCTCGGCGACCCAGAAATAAACCCTATTTTTTTCTAGTTTTTTCTATTTTTTTATTTTTTTTGATTTTTTTTTTAAAAAACCGAGGGAATGAAAATTCCCTCGGAATTCCGAGGGAATCATGTCCCTCGGTTTTCCGAGGGATCCAAATCCCTCGAAAAGTTTAACCTAATTAAAAAGTGGGCTGGCCGCCCGCTGTGTCTTCTGCACAGAAACAGAAAAGAAGAAGAGAAGAGAAGAGAAAGAAGAAGAGAAGAGAAGAACCGCCGCTCCCGTCCGCCGCTCGCCGAAGCATCGCCGCCCCCAGCCGCTAGCCGACTGTCCGCCGCTTGATGAAGCATCGCCGCCCCAAGCCCCCAGCTCCGCCCGCCTGCAACCGCGTGATGCCGTCGCCCCCAGCCGCTCGCCGACGTCCGCCGCTCGACGAAGC
>BMAC01000339.1:16400-26734 GCA_014905375.1 Phtheirospermum japonicum
ATATATATATATATATATATATATATATATATATATATATATATATATATATATATATATAAATATAATTAAATAAAGGTACGAATATATTTATTATTTATAGAACTCATTAAAATATCCAGTTGGATCAATATTAAAATCTTCTATATCGAATTATATATAACATCAATGTGGAGCTTATTTACAAAAATAAGAAATTTCTTATAAATACTCAACATATTAATATGATTTACAAATTCTCATGTTTGATTAAGTCAGAAATTATTTACTAAAAAGTAAAAAGGAAACAATACATAACCAATATGTTCAAAAAATAATCAAATATACACACAATATAATTATACAAATCCCAAAAATATCATTATCCCAAATGAGCTAATGAATTATTCAATTGAGAAAAAACTAGAAATCATCTTCAATGGGCATCTATTAAGTCAACCGAATATTTTAAATTTTGTTTTATTCAAATAACAATTTTTTTTTATCCAGCATAATATATATTATGTGGAATACTATATTTTTCATTTTTGCTTCATTCAAATAACGTAGATGTTTGTATTTATAAAGTATGTATTTAAACTTAAAATTGACATTTTTTTTATAAATATTAGATTTGTTCTGATATTTAAACTTCCATTAATTACATAATATACTATCAAATTGGTATTGACAATAATTAAAAATTAACTAAAAAGGACAAAAAATTATGATATTAGGTTATATTTATTTTTATTATTAATATTTTCATTAACTACATAATATAATATCAAAATAATAATAATAATAATAATAATAATAATAATAATAATAATAATAATTAAAAATACCATAATAATTAGCCAGATTCCGTTGGAATACAATATAAATCAACTATAAATATATTAGGTATGATTTTTTTCGTACAATTGTTCACTTAATTAGAATCATAAAATTAAAAATTAATTGAAAATAATGGTAAATCAATAAATATATAAGTAAGAAAGTATGGAACATGGTACATTCACGGCACCGTAATTATTTTCTTTTAAATATGATAAATATTGGTTTTTTTTGAATAAACAAAAATACGACATTTTATGTTTATTATTAAATGACATAAGAAGTGACTGACGTTAAGGGAATCAATTGGGTTGGAATAAAATAATAGAATTAAAATAAAACTTGGATACACAATTAAGCATAAATAAAATCTGAATACAATATTAACATTTAAAATATTGACAAAGTAAACAAAATCTGTAGTAAGTATATAAAACAATTTTATATGCGCTATATGTGTATATATAAACAAAAAACTTATATAGTATTAAATAATAAATAATATGTGTATAACTTATCACTGGTGTAGTATACAAAACAATTGACTCAAATTTATATTATAGATATATATATTGACCAATACATATTTATGTGTAATGCAATCTACTATTGGTGTCCATGATATAACAATGGGATGTCGTCTTCCAAGCACTCCGCAATTACTTTAGAATTTAGTTGAGAATAAATTTCCGTAGGAAAGAAAGCAAGAACAAAAAAATATTTTCAAAGGCGTTCTTGTAATCCGAAATTGACGACCTACGTGTTCATCCGCTTCAATTTGCCCAAATTCACACTATCCACACCCAACTTGTTGCTTGAATACCAATTAGTCATAAAACTCACCCAACCCTTTGCTCGGCTCGTAACCGAGGCTGATGACACAGTCGAGTGTTTCGAGAGCATTAACAATGATACTTGTAATTTGATCAAGGGCTCCAAGACAAACACAAGCAAAAAGACTTCCTAAATTTGCATGGTGTTGGAATGCAGAGGCTCTGGAGGTACGGATGGCGTTTGTGACGCGTGTAACTTCACTGGTCCTCACACTATCCACATCTCCAAGGTCGCCACGACTGAATAGAACAAACGATCTCTGAAAATCCATACAATTAGTACAGCACAAAAATGAGATATGTGAGTAATATAAGCAAGAGGGAGGGATAGATGTAGATAGAAATGAGAGAACAAAATAGAACAACTTAAAATAGAGATTGAACTATAAAATTCGTCTTCTTTCTTTATTAAAGAAAATTGGATTTAGATTGCCAACATATACGTACGTGTTGCCAAGCACACTCATTATCAACATCATCTTCTACGAAGCTAGTACAGTATGCCAGCTCTGCATCCCATTCCCTAGAAGCCTCAAGAAGCAACTGTATAAATAACAATCTAAACTTCAAGCAAACAACACAACAAACAAACAAGCAAGCAAACAACACACAAACAAACTTATTTTACCTTCCTTTTGGTACCAAACACGAGAATTGTTTGCATTTTTCTTTTCCGATAAAATTTGCCGTGTAAACTCCTCTTCTAGATTTAAAAGTCCAGCTTTTTTCAGTAGCCTTAGTCTGTAGTCCCATGCATAATTGTTCGATGCTCCCTTTAATAAAACCTTCCTTGTGAATTCTACTTCCTCACTCAGGCCAACGAGCTTCCATGCACTAACCCTCATCTTATACATACAAGCGAAAAAGTTTAACCCAATATCATCTTCTATAATGTCATCCATAAGCTTAATCGAGTCCACCATAGAGAATGCATTGCTAAGAAAGATGTTTAAATTAAGTTCGTAAAATTCGAAGACGAAGTGGCGGATATTTTCACGATGCCCCTCAAACGCGAAACTTTTGAAAAGTTGAGGCACAAACTTGGAATGCGAGAGAATCAAGCTTAAGGGGGGATGTTGGAAGAAGAGTATATAAGCTTGAATAAATAAACGGATGTGACTTTTGATATGGTGTCCATTCATGTACATATGTGTCCTTTCATATTTTGTGCCTTTACATTGTAAAAACTAGAAGGTCTATGGTTTTAAAAATAAGAATCAGATTTACGATGTTGTTAATCAATGTTAACAACACTAGTTAACAACATCGACTAGAATAACGAAAAGTTATGCAGCGGAAATTTAAAATAGAGAACACGATTAAACAAATTCAGTTCACAAGTAAATACTTGTGAACTTGGGTGTACAAACCCGAAAACTATATTACTTTCACTTCTCGTTCAATACACAATATAAAGTAATATACTAAAACTAAATATCAAGAAACTTGATACTAAATACTTGATGACGGAATGGCAAGATCTCTTCGGTTGGTCACGCAACTTCCAAGATCTTGTAACTCAAGAACGTTGGCTCCAAGTAGTTTTCTTCTTCGTGTTCTTCTGCCTTTCTTGTGCGTCTTCTTGCGTCTTATGTGCTCTAGAAATCCCGTGCGTAAAGACTCTATCAAAAAACCGTGAACCAAGTGTAGGAATACTTATGTCTTAAATAGACAACTAAGAATCCTAAACTTGGTAAAATCCTAAAAATAAATCCTAAACACAATCTAGGAATAATTAAAGTCTTGTGCATAAACTAGGAAACATAATATTGACCTATATCTAGTTTCCTAACTTATTTTGTGCCCAAGAAAGGCAAATAACAAAATAGGAATTATTGCCAAGAATAAATTCCTCAAAATACATGATTAGTTGTATCCTTTCATTTTGTAGTTTAATCCTATAAATAGTCATGTAAGTTTTCATTTGTAAGCATGAGTTTTGTACAAGAGAGTATATTATTAAATTGTGTGTTTAAGAGAAATAAACAAGAGTGTTTATATATTATTCTCTACATATTTATTTTTTATTCGTTGCGATTTATATATTGAGCCCATATTTTCCAACAAAGTGGTATCAAGAGCAAGTTTCGATTCTCTAAAAAGACAATGGCCGCAAGTGGAGCATTCCCACTTCTAAATCCCTCGAAAGATAATTTCAATATATGGAGCATTCAAATGAAGACATATCTTGGTGGACAAGATGTTTGGGAAACCATTGAAAGAGAATATGATTTTTCACAAGATCCCACTACTTTAAGTCAAGACGAAAGAAAAGCCTTAAAGGAAGCCAAGGTAAAAGATCAAAAAACTCTCTCTATCATTCAACTCGGCATGGATGACAACAATTTTGAGAAAATTTCACAAGCAACCATTGCAAAGCAAGCGTGGGATATACTTAACAATGCTTTCAAAGGCATTGCCAAAGTTAAGAAAGTTCGACTCCAATCACTACGAGGAGAGTTTGAGTCCTTGAATATGAAAGAATCCGAAGAAGTATCTGACTACATCTCAAGAGTTGTGACAATTGTTAACCAACTCGAAAGCAATGGAGAAAAACTAGAAGAAAAGTGAGTTGTTGAAATGGTACTTCGATCTCTTGTGTAGAAATTTGACTACATTGTAATAGCCATTGAAGAGTCGAATGATGTCGAGGCCGTTAACTTGAATGAGTTGCTCGGGAAATTAAAATTGCACGAAGAAAAGTTAAAAAGACGAACGAGAGAACCGGAAGTCGAGCAATCTCTTCAAGCAATGACGATCAATTCTGACCAACATAAATCTAGTAACTTTGGATATCGCGGTCGTGGGAGAGGCTGTGGTAGAGGTCATGGTCATGGACAAGGACGCGGTCGTGGATGTGAACGAGGTCAAGAAGAACAAAGTTCATACAAAAATTAAGAGTCACAATCGGAACCTCGTCAATCATGAGCTCGCGGAAGAGGTGGATTTAATCGTCATCAAGTTTGGGCACTATGCTTTGGAGTGCCGAAATGAGTCTAGCTCTGAAAAGGCTCATCTTGTCGAAAAAGATTCTGACCAATCGTTATTGGCATTGAAAGAGTCAATCGAAAAAGAAAATACTTCGTGGTACCTCAATTCGGGTGCGAGTAATCACATGTGCGGGCAGAAGCACATGTTCGTTGATATTGATGCTACTGCTGTTGGAAACATCACATTTGGTGATATGTCAAAAATCACCATCCAAGGAAAAGGAAGGATTCTCATTCGATTGAAGAGTGGCGGACACCAATTCATCTAAAATTTTTACTAATTACCTGGAATGAAAGCAAATATTTTGAGGATTGGGAAATTTCTCGAAAAAGGGTACGACGTGCACATGAAGGGCCAAAACTTGTACCTAAGGAATTCCGAAGAGAGATTGATAGCCAAGGTACAAATATCAAGTAATAGAATGTTCATGTTGAAAATTCAGCACGACATGACAAAGTTCTCTAAAGCGTGTTTTGAAAATGAGTCTTGGTTATAGCACTTGAGACTCGGCCACATAAATTTTGGTGGATTGAGGATGATGTCGTCCAAGAAGTTAGTGAGAGGACTACCTGTGATAAATCATACTGATCAGATTTGTCAAGGATGTCTTGAAGAGAAAAAACATCGACACTCCTTTCCAAAAGAATCTCTCTCAAGAGCGAAGCAACTGCTAGAGCTAATCCATACGGTCATATGCGGACCTATCGAACCATCATCACTCAGAAATAATCGGTATTTTCTGATCTTCTTTGATGATTTTAGTCGAAAGACTTGGGTGTTTTTTTTGAACAACAAGTCAGAGGCGTTTACAACCTTCCAAAGGTTCAAGTCTCTAGTCGAAAATCAAAGTGATTATCAAATCAATGCAATGAGTTCGGATAACGGAGGCGAGTTCACTTCAACGGAGTTCCAGAAATTTTGTGAAGAGAATGGTATTGGAAAATATCTTACCGTTGCTTATTCTCCACAACAAAACGATGTCCCAGAAAGGAAGAATCGATCAATTATGAATATGGTTCGATGCATGTTGAAGAGCAAAGATTTGCTAAAAGAATTTTGGGCAGAAGCTGTGGATTGTACTGTTTATTTGTCCAACAGGAGTTTGACAAGAAGTGTTCATGATCAAACACCACAATAAAAGTGGAGTGGTTTAAAAAAAAAAGCATTTCACATTTGCGAGTATTTGGTAGCATTGCACATGCCCACATACCAGATCAAAACAGGAGCAAGCTTGATGCGAAGAACTAAAAGATATATTTTTGTTGGTTATGATCAAGCATCGAAAGGCTATAAATTGTATGATCCAATTGAGAACAAAATGAAGCTTAGTCGTGATGTCGTGTTTGACGAAAAGAGTTCTTGGGATTGGATTACTCAAGATAAGGAGCAATATACATTTTACCCTTTTGAGCCTATTTTGAAAGAAGTCAAAAAAATGTATTTTGTGCAAACCCGTGATTTAAGAAGAAGAGCCGATGGAGCCTTTGAGTCCTCCATCGCCACCCCCATGTGATCAACCTTCATCGGAAAGCGAGAGTTCAAATAGTGGAAGACCTCAAAAGACAAGATCTTTGAAGAAATTTACGAGCTTAATCAGAATCCAAACTTGTTTTGCTTGTTTGCTGATACAGACCATAAACTTTGAAGAGGCGTCAAAGAGCCAAAAGTGGAAGAAAGTCATGGATGATGAGATTAGTGCAATTAAGAAGAATGAAACTTGGGAAATTTCTTCTCTTCCAAAAGGGCAACAATTCATTGGAGTTAAATGGGTTTACAAGGCAAAGAAGAATTCAAAAGGAGAGATAGAACGATACAAGGCAAGGCTCGTAGTCAAATGATACAAGCAAAAAGATGGAATTCACTATGATGAAGTTTTCGCCCCTGTAGCTCGTTTGGAAACCATCCATTTTTTGATCTCGTTGGCAGCCCAAAAGAAGTGGAAAATTCATCAAATGGACGTGAAGTTGGCATTTTTGATTGGAGTACTTGAAGAAGAAGTTTACATCGATCAACCAGAAGGTTACTTGTCATCAGGCCATGAGGGAAAAGTGTTGAAGTTAAAGAAAATGTTGTATGGTTTGAAGCAAGCGCCAAGAGCTTGGTATATCCGTATCGACCAGACTTTTACGAAGAAAGGATTTAAAAAACTCACTCATGAACATGCCCTTTACGTGAAAGTTGATGATAAAGGTAACATGTTGATTGTGTGTTTGTACGTCGATGACCTTATTTTTAAAGGAAATAATGAGGAGTGGTTTAGCGAACTCAAACAAGAGATGACTAAATAATATGAGATGAAGGACATTGGTCTAATGGCATACTATCTTGGAATTGAGGTGCATCAAAAGAAAGATGGGATATTCATTTCCCAAGAAGACTATGCAAAGGGAATTTTAAAGAAATTCAAAATGGAGAGATGCGTACCGACCAATATTTCAATTAATGTTGGGACCAAACTTTCGAAGGATATAAATGGAGATCGTGTTGACCCAACTTTGTTTAAAATCTTGGTTGGAAGTTTACGATATTTGACTTGCACGAGGCCCGATATTCTATATGCAGTTGGTCTCATTAGTCGTTATATGAAGAATCCTACTAACTATTATTTCAAAGTGGCTAAACAAATACTTCAGTATGTCAAAGGTACAATCAATTTTGGTTTGTTTTATCGAGAAATTAGAGAAATGAAATTGTTCGGATATAGTGATAGCGACTGGGCCGGAGATCCCGATGATCGTAAGAGCACGAGTGGTTTTGTATTTTATTTTGGAGGATGTGCATTCACATGGTTATCAAATAAGCAACCAATAGTTACTCTTTCGACGTGTGAATCTGAGTATGTTGCTGCAACGTCAAGTGTTTGTCATGCTGTGTGGTTAAGGAGTTTGCTTAAAGAACTTCACCTTGGTGACGTAGAATCAACAGAAGTATTTATCGATAACAAATCAGCGATTGCACTAGCAAAATATCCTATTTTTCATGATCGTAGCAAGAACATTGACACAAGATTTTACTAGATTAGAGAATGCATTGCTAAGAAAGATGTTCAAATTAAGTTCGTAAAATCCGAAGACGAAGTGGCAGATATTTTCATGATGCCCCTCAAACGCAAAACTTTTGAAAAGTTGAGGCACAAACTTGGAATGCGAGAGAATCAAGCTTAAGGGGGGATATTGGAAGAAGAGTATATAAGCTTGAATAAATAAACGGATGTGACTTTTGATATGGTGTCCATTCATGTACATGTGTGTCCTTTCATATTTTGTGCCTTTACATGATTAGTTGTGTCCTTTCATTTTGTAGTTTAATCCTATAAATAGTCATGGAAGTTTTCATTTGTAAGCATGAGTTTTGTACAAGAGAGTTAATTATTAAATTGTGTGTTTAAGAGAAATAAACAAGAGTGTTTATATATTATTCTCCACATATTTATTTTTTATTCGCCGCGATTTATATATTAAGCCCACATTTTCCGACAACATTTTCATGATTATGGTCAATTGGAAGGGCCATGATAGTATCTAACTCTGTGGACAAATAATGTGGGACTCCATCAACTACTTCGCATCTAACATCCCATGCCTGAAATACAATTATGATAGATATGCATTTTTATTTGTATTCTTTACAATAAAAATTAAAAAATGGGGTACATAATATTACAAATAGATTCCCAGGATTGAGCTATATGGCGTCAGAGGTGAGTTGAAGCTGAAGGCTGGGATCCAAGGATGAAAAGCCCGGGATATATTCATTATGACTATCAAGTGAAGCAATTTTCTCCACTAATGCTTGTTTTTCTTCATCTCTTAATTCAACAGTTATAGCAGCACATGACTGCTCGCTACTGGGTCCCAAATCTGTTTCACTGTAATTTTGTAGGACTTATGATTGTTAAATTAAGTATCAGTAAACAGATGTTACTTTCAGTGTTACAAACACAGAAACTAACATCAAACAGATTATCAGAAAATATGCAACGGTTAAAAATAAACAAACACAACTATTTAAATTTCGTCCACAAGCAAACGTACTTGTGAACTTGGGTATACAAACCCGAAAACTATATTACTTTGCTTGTTAAAAAACAAAAGTTTCAAAAACTTGTGATACTAAAAATACTTGTCGCCTTGAAGGATGATCTTCTCGGTTGGTCACGCAACTTCAAAGATCTGAGTAATTCGAATGGATTCAAGTATTGTTCCTTGATTGTGAGCTTCTTGCGTTGCTTGCGTTGTCTTCTTGTGCATCATTTACTCGCAAAAACCGTGTCTTCTTGCCAAGAATAAAATTCTCAATAATCTCCCCATTTTGCATATCTGGACAAAATACTACGACTCCCCCTAAATGAATAACCATTGTTTAAACACAAAATAATAAGAACAAACTGTTTGTATCAACACAAAACAAAAACATAAAAACTAGGCATAATGACTACGCATCCTCTTCGAATGACAAGAAGATGTCAATGTCCCTTCATCCTTAGCCGTTCTCTTCCTCAACAGCTTCATCATCTTCTTCAACTTTTTATTTCTGGACCGGATCTTCTTCCTCCTCTCTTCCTTGGCTAGTCTTGCCAACACTTTGGCGGCAGCACCATCAGCAGCACCATCATCATCACTTGCTTCATCCTCAACAGCATCGTCATTTTCACCATCTCCCCCCTTTCTGTTTGGAAAGCAAAAAGGCCTCCATGAACGAACCTCTAAGTGCCTACAACTTGGCAATCTGATTATCAATCAAAGCAATCTGGGCCCGAACAACCGGAGCAGAGAAAATACCTATGTTGGAACTGGTGTTAGTTAAAACCAGAACTGTCACAAGAAAAACCACCATTTCGAGGAGGCGCTTGACAAGGGAAATCAATGACGCATGATCTAGCCATGTGTTGACCACGCAAAGAGAACCAATCGACCTCTCCAGTGAGCACGTCGTCTCCGGTAGCCGTAAAACCTTGATTCACTAACAAGCTGTAAATGAGAGACGGAAAATAGTAAGAAGATACATCCTTTTAGCGAACCTCGTGACGGTATCAAACACATGTTAACTTGATCCCACGTCCTAGCTTGAGCAGAAACATCGCCTGAGGTCAAATGTCAACCGTGGCGTTCTTAGTGGCACTAGTGGAAAAAAGTTGATTGGTGGCGCTTCATAAGTGGCGGTTGAAAGAGGAACCACTGCAAAAAGTGAAATAGCAGCGCTTATTCGTAAAGAAGCGCTGCTTATGAAATAAAAAAAAAAAATCATCCGGATGGCGGTTCTATAAAATAACCGCCACCAATAATGACTTTTGGCAGCGCTTATTGGAAAAGGCGCTGCCAATAAAAATACCGGGTGGCGGTTCTATAATATAACCGCCACTAATAATTAAATCGGGCAGCGCTTATTTAAGAAGCGCTGCCAATAAGAATGTCGGTGGCGGTTTCTATAATACAACCGCCACAAAAGGTGAAATCGGGCAACGCTTATTTAACGAAGCGCTGCCAATAAAAATACGCTGCTTATGAACAGACTATCCCCAAAACAACCCGTAGCTCCAATCCGACTTAGCAATTCTGTGCGAAAATTACTTGTTGAACCCTTGAAAATTACTTGTTCTTAGCCTGAATTTAATACTTACCCTTTCAATTTGATAAACCCTTGAAGTACTTAGCCTGAATTTTTCGTTTGCAATCGGCTTTTTCACCAACA
>BMAC01000339.1:27634-41602 GCA_014905375.1 Phtheirospermum japonicum
TGATGAGTTTGCTAATTTAGGGACATGTTATTATGAATGTTTTAGTTTTATGTAAATGTCAAGAAGGCACGGTTTCAGTCGAATGCAGCATATTCTCCTATGTGATTTAATTATTCTCATTAGCATTTTAATAAAATGTGAGGTTTAGTTTTTGTTTTTCTTTTTTTGAAAGTGGATCTCGGCTTGAACTTCTTTTTCTGGGAATTAATTGGATCCAAGTTTTATTTTTGTTCTGTTGGACCTGTTTTGGGGAAATTCGCATGATCTTTTTTTGACCTTTTTGATGATTTACGCAATTACTTGGGGATTTTTATTTTTTATTTTTATTTTAAGTAGAAGTGGTTTCAAAAATTTTAAGTTTGAAATTCAGTGTTCAAAATATGTAAAAGAGTATCCGATGCTATGTTCGGGGAAAGCTGTTGAAGCTACTAACAATCATATAAAAATGAAAAAAAGTTTCAGTTTATCATAACTTTTCCAACTAGTTTACTGTGGTGTGGAGTAGTTTGTTAGTCCATCATGTCCTTTCTTTTCTTCTCTTTTTCTTTAATAGACGATCTGTTGCAGGCTTACAGTCAGAAACTGAAAGTTTCTGCGAAAAAATCATGAAATGTGTTGCAGGTTTTAAAGCGCTGTGGCTTTCGTAGCTTGAAAATTTATTGTTTTGGAAACTGAAAAGGAATAAATAAATAAGAATTAAAAAACACATAAAAATGATGGAAGAAGGAGAATAAAAAATTTTCAAAATCTTTCTAGTATTCAAAATAAGGAAAAAGCAAATATTAAGTGCACTATTTACTTGTCTAACTTGTGAGCACTCTCTGTGAACATTTAATTTTCAGTAAAATGTTCCATAACTGTTAGATTATCAAAATAATTTTATGCCACGAATCATCTCTCTCTTAGGTTATCACCACTTCATGTGAATCATCCGAACGAATCAACATCTTAAAATCAGAGTTTATCTCCGCTTCCGAGAAAAACTTAGCGTTGAAAAAGCAAATTAGGGATCTGACCGAGAAGCTTCATTTTGCTGAACTCGGGAAGGATAATGCACAAAAAGAGGTATTAGTAATAGGCAAACAGAAAAAACCTGACCCATTCGGCACTGTTAAGGGATTGCGAACCAACCCCACGATCGTACCCGACGAGTCCGTCAACCCGAAACTATCCAAGATACTCGAAAAACTCGCCGTAAATCGCGAACTCATCGTAAKGCTTGCGAACTCAAACGTTAAACCCATGTTGGAAGTATGGTTCARGAACATCAAACGAGTCGGCATACCTAATTACTTAGTTTACGCTCTCGATGARGAGATCGCCACTTTCTGTGAATCGAACAATGTCCRGTTTTACAAACGGGACCSYGARGAAGCTAAGAGAGAGARGGGCGATAATTTCGAATCRATCGCYYAGACGGGAGGTAATCACGCCGTCTCGGGCTTSAAGTTCCGGATCCTGAGGGAGTTTTTGCAGATGGGCTATAGTGTTCTCCTCTCGGATGTCGACATAGTATACTTACAAAACCCGTTCGAGCATCTCTATAGGGACTCGGATGTCGAGTCCATGACCGACGGTCATAATAACATGACGGCATATGGTTACACGTGTGCAAGTTACCGTTTTCATCATCTTAAATATGATGAAAATTCGATAAAAGGTTGTTTGGAGCAATATTCGATGAAACTTTTGGAATATATTTAATTCTATAAATAAAAATAAATTCTTTTTTGTTAGTATAATATTCAAAATTACTTACTTTTATCATGTATGAAAAGTGAATAATATTTATTATAATATTCTATTTAATTATACTTAATTATATAATTATAAAATATTAATATTAAGCTAAACTAATTCTAATAATATTTCTTCTCTAGGAAAGGCAGCTTTAGCTAGGGGTATACATGTCTATTTTGTGTGTATAGTTTCGATGAGTTATTATGTGCTTGTTCATTATTGCTAGCTCCGCATGATATATAAAAATAGCCTTTTATATTTATTCAATTTTTGTGCCTCACAGTACATAAGAAAATGTATTTTTCAACAGAAAATTATAATGTGACAATTGGAATATTACTTTTAAATCTTTAAGATTATTTTACCGGTGGGTTATTGGTTTTAGAAAATTACTTTGGTTTTGCATCTATTTTTTATTTTATTTGTGCTTGGCATTGACCGTTTAGGAGATTTTATTACTGTCAGGCAGCTCCATCTTTTCCAAGTTCTTTTCCGCAGCTGTTCTCTAGTAAAGAAAATCCTCGTTGCTTGATTCCTTGCGCTATCGACCAGGTATGTTTTGTTTTTCTTTCCTATTTAGAAGTTATAGTAGTTAAATCTGGTAATTTATAGAAATTTCGGTTCTGTCTAGTTCCTATTTTTTGGTTCTTGTCAGATGAGCATTGATTTATTACTAGCTATTCTGGTGGGAGAAATTTGCAGTAATTAAATATTACAAATACGTAAGTAAATATTAATTTTTCTATAGGTAAGAATGAGGAGAAATAAGTTTGCGTCTTCAGAAAAATACGTACCTGGAGAAAGTCATAYAAATTGACAGCAGCCTTCTCGGAGGTGCTAGGAATGTCATTCTCCTTTGTAGAATAACTGAAGCCTGTTCCTATTAGCTGGTCTACGAAAATAATGTTTGCTACCTGTCCCATAATGTTTAGGTCAAACGTCAAACTGTTTTCAAAGGGGAAATATGAACAAGAAAAAAAAAAGAAGCAGTAATAGTTCCTTATCCCAGSCGAAATGGTTCCYAACAAGTGACAAGTTTTTTGTCAATTTGAAGGGTCCATTCTCATAAAACAAAGCAATTGAGCTGCTGCAACCTGGCCCACCAGTTAACCATACAATAACAGGGGCTTTTGCTTTGTTCTTTCTTGCTTCAAAGAAGTAGTAGAACATCCTGCCACCATTCTTATGTTATTCTTCATAAATAATCTTTAATGGCGTTATAACAGAAACCATTGAGTTTTGCCTATTGATGAGAGGATTTAGCAATCCACTCATATGTGAGAAGCAGAAATTATCATTAAAAAATAAATTAAAATTACGAGCTTAGCGTTTGTCTGTGTGTTTGGGGTAGATAGTTTATTTAATCTTAAAAGTTTTATGTCTTAATATAACAAATCTCTATTATTTACTTTTTTTTCCAAGTGTCGCAAGCAACCGGGGCCTACCGAGTGCGGATATTATGTGATGAGGTATATAAACGACATTGTCAACAATTTTCCCAACAGTCGAAATATTGGAGTGGTAAGTTGGTTTGTTTATTATTATCTTTAATGTTTATATAGTGAGAAATTTTAAATCAATATTAGATAGTGTTAATAAATCTAATATTTTGTTTCAATATTTTGAATTTAAGGATTGGATACCGAATCAAGATCCTTATTCACCGTTGGAGTTCGATGATATTCGGAATGTGTTTGCGAGATATTTTATTGACGTTCTTCTAAATTCGTAATTGTAAGCACATTTGTTGAGTTGGGGTTAAAAGGAAATGGAGGCATGCGTTTTCTGTTGTGGAGTGGGTATAAGCATTTTTCTTAAATTTAAGGATTGAACACTTGTTTGGTATTTATGACATGAATGATGTGTGTTTGGACAATTTGTATTTGTTATGAATATTTTTGGTTTGTATGATTTATAATAAATTTTGGGATTTTCAGAATTTGTGAATTTTTGGAGCTTATTTTGTGAATTTCTGGGGCAGTTTATTTTTATTTTTTTTATAATTTCAGGTGCAAATAAAAAAAAAAATAAAAAAATTGGCATCGGTTGTTAGTTCAGAACCAATGCTAAAAATATATTCCGGGCAGCGCCTGTTAGTTATGAAGCGCTGCCAAAACTATTATTGGCAGCGCTTCTTATCTAACAAGCGCTGCTAATACCTTTTTCGCAACCGTTGTTAGCTAAAAATCGATGCCAAAAGCAGTATTAGCAGCGCCTGATAGATAAGAAGCGCTGCCCGGGTTCCGTATTTGGCATCGGTTGGTTTTGGCAGCGCTTCTTGTTAACAAGCGCTGCTAATAGCTCTTTTGGCATCAGTTCTTTGATAATAACCGTTTCTAATAGTAGTATTAGCAGCGCCTATTCGCGAATAGGCGCTGCCCGGTTTCAATATTTGGCATCGGTTGTTTTTGGCAGCGCTTTTTATATAATAGCCGCTGCCCGTTTCAATATTTGGTAGCGGTTCTTCATAACAACCGATGCCAAAATACTATTGGCAGCTGTTCTTAGAACCGCCGCCCGGGTGTTTTACTTTAAGCATCGCCAGTATTAGAGGCAGTTCATAACCGCCTCTAAAGGCTATTTTGAACCGCCACCAATCGCGTTTTTCCACTAGTGTGGGAACCCAATTTTAAACTGCCACCTTATGCAACACCGAATAAAAAGAAGAGAGGCGAGTAACCGACAATTGCTTGCGCCATTCACTCGTTAACCCACCATACAAGAAGGCAACCACCTCATCCATATCATCCACTGTGGAGTCACCATTGTAGTCCTCAGTGTCGAACATATCATTAATCAAGGCAGGAGTAAAAGAAAACACCCTCCCACGCACAAAGACTTTCCCAAAGTTCACAGACTTGGGATCAACAATGGACGACAACAAGTTTGCATAAAATTCGAGCACCACGCTTCGAACAAATAGCATAGCATTTACGGTGGAATACATACCTCGGTGCCTAAAGTAGGCAATTAAATTCTACTTAAAGATAGCAACTGGAACACGGCGCTCAGCGATCATGCCACGGGTTTGATAGCCATCAAATAGCTCTTCAGCCTCTGAAGTCAGAAACTTGGACAAAACAGGCACCATGTCCTCTATTTCAACACCGTGAATAGCAACATCATCAAAATCATCTGACACCTAGTCAGATGGGGTCGGCGCATGGTCAGAGGCAGCAATATTAGCATACTCAGAGCTAGAATATGAGGTAGGATCGAATGCAGCGGATGTTGGTTTTGGTGACACTTTCCCAGAACCAACATTGGCGGACTGAACAACATTAGATTTGGAATTCTTCTTTTCTCTCCTTAAGGAAGACAAATAATCACGAAGGGGATAATCATCATCAGAGTCAAGCGAATAGTTGAAGAGTTCAGGCTTAGGTGCAGGTTGAGCCATATGAGCAGGAGTGAGAGGGGATCAATAACAACGAATTTGGAGGAACTTTTAATCTCTCGAGTGAAAAAATCACAAATTTCGTACAGGGGACCCGAGTACTCAGTTTCCAACGACACAGGAGAGACTTTAATTATCACCGGTGGATTCTTCTTGTCAGCCAAGCGGAAAGTCTCCTTCCGGCAAGGATTTGCTAACTTTGCCAATCTTGGAGACGAGGTGGTCGGCGGCGCAGTAACCGGTGCAGATGGCACAAAATCCTCATCGTTTGAGTTCGTCATAACTGTGACGTTCTCTGTCATGTTCATGTGCTCAATTGGCACATGACGTCATGCACCAGCTTTACTTTTCGGAACAGCTGCTGGAACCACGCCTGGGGACAGTTTCGCAGACTCCATGACCTTTTCAAGGTCGGATTCCCAACGCGACCAAAAATCTCCGCAATTAAAGGCAGATTTGGTGTATTGTCCACGTCAATTTTGTTGCCCATCTGTCCCGGGGCAAGCTGGGCAGTCGGAACAACATCGACGATAATTGCAACAGGAGTCAGTTCTTGAGGATTGATCGGCGGTGGATTTGCAGAACTGGAGGCAATTGGTGATAAATTCGGTGGCACATTTCCTCCCATCTCAACACGGATATCGTGTGCGGTGTAAGTCGGCAGGGGCACCGGAACCTGTTCATCAGTTGAGCGGCGCACGTCGGCGAGAAGCTCGTAGCTTTTATGTGGTGATGAAGAGTTTGACATTCCTGCAGAGAAAAACTGAGAAGGAAAACAGAGAATGAAAATAGAGGGAGAGTAATTTTTCTGTTGTAGAGAATTAAAAAGCGATATTGAATCAGAAGGTGTAAAACCCTAATTTTTATACTGGCCAAATATTACCGTTGCAAGGTAGGAGACGAAAAAATAGAAAAGGCCCTCAATTAATTCAATTTCCTATTTTGTACCCCAAAATATTTTCTTTCCTAAACAAAATAAACCCACTCCCCCTAAAATTAGGCACACATTCTCAATCCAATAACCCACTTTCTCATTAATTCTAGAAAATATTAATCACAATCCTCAACTACTTAGAAACCGAAGTAGAGCTGGATTATTAAAACCATCACCATAGTTGAACAAATTCTTTGCAAAATAATTTTAACTCACCAAATGTGTTCATTCCTCTGATTTTAACACCACTGAAACACTTAGTTAGCAAGATTCAAAACAAAATTAAGAGAATTCAGGAAAGACACAAGCAAAAGCAACAGAACGCAAAGCAATACAAGACATCTTCTAAAAGTATGAATGTCTTAATTAATGCCTAAATTTCATGACCTAAAAAATAAAAAATCAGCAATTGATTTAGGTGAAACTATCAGTGTTGCTTTTTATAAAATGACATTATAACCAACATTGCTTCAGTGAAGTCAATGAAACAGACCCCTTAACCCAAGTTAATGACTACGTCAAAATCACTCAAGAGGGTGAAGATTAAAGATTGGATCTTTTTAATCCAGATTTTCTTCATCTTTTCGATGATTTGAAGAGAAATATTATATCTTTAGCAATTGTTTATAACACCCCTTGTTTTTGGACCTGGGAGAAAATCAGTTTATGTGGGAAAGTTTCACAATCACCTACTTGAAGAGGTTAGTCTTTTTGTCACCATTTTATTACAACACATGATATTTTTGCACATTAATCAGAACCGATGCATTTAGGATGTGTATGATAAATAAAATAAAAAATGCATGCAAAATATACAGATGTCACAACTGATGACAGTTTTAGGTGTCATGACATCAAAACCAACATTGACTTAGACAATGCACATACCAAGATCTCTTCTCAAGCGAGACAAGGTCTCTAAATATAATGCCTTTGTGAAGATATCAGCAAGCTGATTGTCTGTTCATATATGCTCAAGACTAACAATCTTCCTCTCAACCAAGTCTCGAATAAAGTGGCACCTTATGCCAATGTTTTTGATTCGAGAGTGCTGGACTGGATTTTTTGAGATATCAATGGCACAGGAATTATCACAGAGCACAGTCAAAATTCTACTATGTATACCGTAGTTCTCTTCATTTGGTTCATCTACAACAACTGTGTACAAGCACTTCCAGCTGCAATATACTCGGCTTCAGCTGTAGAAAGAGAGATGCAATTCTGCTTTTTACTATACCACGAGATAAGATTATTTCCCAAGAAAAAATAGCCCCCTGTAGTAATCTTTTTATCCACAACATCTCCAGCCCAATCCGAGTCCGTATATCCCACAAGTTCAGTACATGTTTCTTTTTTATACCAAACACCTAAATCAGTGGTACCAGCTACATACCTAATGATACGTTTAATCGCTTTCAAGTGCGACTCTTTAGGATTTGATTGATATCTAGCACACAGGCACATACTATACATTATATCAGGTCTACTCGCAATAAAGCACAAGAGGCTCCCTATCATGCTCCTATACAAGGTGTTATCAACACTGATACCAACATCATCTCTAGACAGTTTCATGGTTTTACCTAACGGTGTTTTCTTATATTTTTCATTCTCCACTCCAAACTTCTTAACCAAATTCTTAGCATACTTAGACTGAGAGAGAAAAATACCGTCATCCAACTGTTTAATTTGCAAACCCAGAAAATAAGAGAGATTACCTTCCATGCTCATTTCAAATCAGACATCTTTGTGATAAAATCATTCACCATTTTCTCATTTGTAGACCAAGAAATTTTGTCATCTACATATATTTGGACAATCAAAATGTGCTTGTTTTCTCTAAGGAGAAATAAGGTTTTATCAACTTCTCCTCATCTAAAATTTAAAAATAGAAAGTGTTGAGTCAACCTTTCATACCAAGTTCTTTGAGGTTGTTTTAAACCATATAAAACCTTTTTTAATTTTAAAACAAAACCAGGTTTGTGAGGATCAACAAACACTTTAGGTTGATCAACATAAACTTCTTCACTTAAAACTCCATTCAAAAAGGTACTTTTTATGTCCATTTGATGTAGATAGATTTTCATGTGACAAGCAACAGCAAGTAAGAGTCTTACCGATTCAATGCAAATAACAGGAGAAAAAGTCTCATCAAAATCAATACCTTCAATTTTTGTTTACCCTTGTGCAACCAACCGTGCCTTGTTTCTCACTATATTTCCAGCTTCATCCGTTTTGCTCTTGAAGATCCACTTAGTACTTGTAACATATGAATATTTTGGGCGAGGTACTAAAAACCAAACGTCATTCATGGAAAACTAATCCAGTTCCTTTTGCATGGTCTTGATCCAGAACTCATCCTTAAGAGCGTCCTCCACACGCTTTGACTCTGTTTTGGAAAGAAATAAAAACTCTCAAATTTTAGAACAGTTGGTAGACAAACAAATGTACCAGACCATCCCTTTGAAATTTATTTGACGCTTTCTTGTACTTCTTTCATCGAGATCTCATATCATCTGGCCCGTAGGATGATTCTTCTGAACTCTAGAGGGAATATATCTCTGATGTAAGTCAATTGGTTCAGCTGGATTTTTGTCATCTGATTCTGGAGTAGTATGGATTGGTGTTACTTTTGGTGACATGTCATCGGAACTGTCACCACCTGCATCTTTAGTTTCTAAACCTACAGTTTCATCTACACCAACCGTGATGTTTTCTTGATGATTCTGATCATAGACCAGATCATTATCTTCAACTAGTTTCACACCACTAATAAAATCATCAAACTTCACGTTAACTGACTCAATCATGCTACGTGTCCTAAGATTAAACAAACTATAAGCATGGCTGTTTCGAGAGTATCCCATGAAAATGCATTTATCACTTTTTGTTTTGAAAATCTCTAAAGAACTTAATTTTAATAAAAACTCGATAACCTATCTTGCTTCGAGGGCGTCAACCTCTTCGCAAGAGTAGTTTTATCGATTCACAAACTCAACAACAATTATTATTACTTGATCTAAAGACCGTTCCACCAAATCTCATTCAAACAATTCATCAAACAGTTGATATGCATTCACAAAACATGATCTAAACGCAATCTTAATTAAAATAAACATCACCAATTATCCAAATCGGATGATACGAATCACTAAATTATCATAAAACAGTCATCACCAAATCGTTTACAAAAACTCAATCATAAACGATTCATATGAAATATCCCAACACGATATCACAAGATCACTATCTAACATGAATCAAAAAACTAATTAACGAGATAAAAGTTTAGAGTTTACTAAATCGTGAGAAAACTCAATCACGATGTTATGATGAGTCTTTGCTAAATCCAACTATTCCAGAAAATGAAATGGACCTCGCTGAATCTGGGAATTTTGTCACGGTCCTCTGTCTCCAGCGATTATCCGAATCGATCGAACTTCTAAATATGATTTCCGTAAGGGATATAAGTCAAAGGTTGAGAAAGCTGTCAATTTTCTCTTCCAATATATATGATCCAGTCTTATGGGTGAAAGGATGGGTCTTCTCTGAAGATTTTTGAGTTTTAAAGGCTCAAGAACCGTTTCGTAACTGAAGAATCCCAAAAAATCCACATTTGTAATGTACGAGTCCGATCGGATTGGTCATTAGTCCGATCGGATTGGTCATTAGTCCGATCGGATGAAAGTCTCTGTCTTAATGTCCGTTCGGACATAGCTCTTATCCAATCGGTGTGTGTCTTGAAAGTCAATCCGGTCGGTCATTGAGATCATCCGGTCGGATAGGTGTTCTTTTGGCTACTTCGAGCACTGATTCTTTGTCTTCTTCTCCCGGGTTTTGTCAAGTGATTCAGCTGAAGGAGAAAAACAAGAAAAATGGTCCAAAATGACCAATTATTGAATAAAAAGTTGAAAAGCTAGGCAAAAGGCCAAAAAAAATGCAAAATCATGCAAAATAACTTATTATTGGCCTAAGAAGACGGTAAAAAGACTTAAACATGACTCAAAATATGTAAAAAAAAGTGTAAAAAAAATGTACGAATCAACCACCCCGTGCTTTATTGGTTTGTTCGTCCTTGAACAAACGAAAGAATCAAAATCAAGAAAGAGTGAAAGTAGTTAGATCAAAGATTCATGTTGTGCATATAACTTAGTTTTGCAAATATAAACACTTTTGTTGAAAACTCTCAAGCTAAGCTTGTGTCACCTTTTCTCCTTAAAATCAAAAGAATGCGTCCTCTCAAAAGGGAAATTTATATGATGGTGCACTCATTCGCTCGTATTTTTCAAAAGGTAAGTGTATACGTTCGGATCAACATAAACATGCATTCAAAGACTCGTGAAAATCAAAGACTCATACATCGCATATATATGTATGCACATTTAATCAAGAAGCGGATTAGGACTTTCTAGGGTTGTAATGTAGGCTCTTTGGTAAGGTATGTCATATATAAATATGTATGGCTAACTTGCAAACAAACGCAATCAATAACTCACTTACTCCAAGTTTTTAAGCTTAGAATAGCTTGCTCCCCGTTCCTCCCAAAACAACCATATAAAACTATTCTTAGCTTTTTATAACTAAGGCTATTTCTATCCCCCAAAACTTAATAAACATACCCGATCCTAAGGAACATGAGTGTTAGTTCCTCCTATACTCGCTTGCCTTTATAAATAGACTTTATTCTTAATATCTAGATGCTCTTAAAGAACTTGAGCACCCTTAATTTCCTCTTCTTTTTCTATATACATTTTCTTTATATAACTCCACTAGTTCCCACCCTGAAATTGTCAATCTCAATAGGCCAATAATAAATAAACCCTCATTTCACAAACTTAAATGAAATAAGAGCTATGACGATGCTCATGGCTAACAAGAGACGCTATAAAGGCTCAAAGGGGCTTATTAGGGATTTTATAGTGGTTTTATTTCTGAATATAGTCGGAATTGGGTTTTATATGTGCCTATCATCATTTTCAAAACCAAAAGTACGTATGCGACTTAGAGACTTCTCAAAACACTTATCGAATCACAGCATGTAATGTTGATAAACACACAAGGCTTCTTACAAGGGTTTTATTCAAACTTTGAAAGCAAGGTGATTGAGTTTCGAAAGCTTCGCGAAATTCCTAACGACTAAGTGTTATTTTAAATAATTATATATAAATAGGTTTTGATTTTTTTTCACTAAACAAGCTCAAAAGACTCCAACGATAGCTCACACCATTCATGATTTCGACAGGCAAGCCAGTACAAACGCAAATAAGCACGGAAATAATCTCAACTAAAGATGACATAAGCATTTGGTTAATTCATACGTAGTTACTTAAAAAAATGATAAAAACGATTTGAATTATGCATGCAAACTATTACATCCGGTCGGATATAGCACCCGTCTGACCGGTGATTGTTCTTGTCCAGTCAGACAACTGGACAGTAGATTTTATCCGGTCGGATATTATTGTCCATCTGACCGGATGATACCCTTTTTCGGTTGAATTTCGACCGATTTCACCCCCTTGCAAAAAGAAATTAGCAAGCTCCTGATTGCTGATCAAAATAAATAATAACGGGGTAGGGACAGTTCAAACATGCAAAAATTCAAATCAATTATTTAATACAGAAACCCACGCACCCAACAAAAATGAGAATTAAAGAAAATAAAAGTTTGGATAAAAATGATACAAATGGGGCACGGGCCCGCCTACTGGTCCATGTCGTCCGGAGGTGGTGGTGGGTAGCGATGCTCGATCCTCGTCAAGCGTTCTTCAATAGAGACAAGGTATCCGTGGTTGGCCACGATGTTGTCGTTCAACCTGATGAGATATTGGTTCGTAGTGGCCATGTTGCTGTCCAATCTCTCCAAGGAACCTCAAACCGTCTTTGCTTCCTCTCGTGCCTCCCACGTATCCTGGCGAGCGTCCCGAGCTTACTCTTCTTGATTGAGGCTCAATTGCCTCATTTGATCCATCATGCTCGCTTAGAAATCCTGTTGCTGCCTCCATTGCGCATTCGAGTAATATTGGAAATTACTTTGACCCTTCTCCATACGAGCTTCCCCTGTAGCCACCATCCTTGAGACCTTCCCCGTAGTCTCCGTGCTCGTATCCTTGGAAACCCATGTTTCCATCATCCTTGTCCTCCTCATCGTCTTCCTCATTCTCTTTGTTATCCTTGTCATCATCATCATCGTAATCCTCTTCGTCGTCAGTGTCCTCGACTGCTTCGGATCTTATCTTCTCCGCACCCATCATGAAGGTCGGAATGGAAATGTTCCGACCGTTGAAAGTTCTGCTTTCAACCAGCATAGCCACACTCGGATATATAATATCATCGTCGTAAGATTTGCAGCCGTGGTATCGTGCGAGCTCGGTGGCGAATGTGCCCAAGGTGAGCTTTGCCGTCTTCCGATCGTTCGTACGTTGAACGTTCTCTATTGCGCTGATCAAAAGTGGATAAAGTTCCGCGTCACCCCGGTGGTGCACGATCCACAACGCTCACAGTTCGGACGACGAGATTCGCATCATGTCCTCCTTCCCTAAAAACACTTGCATGAAAAACTTGTACGTCAAGTACATGTTATTCTACCGTAATGAAGTGGAATTAAAATGGCATCCGGGATCCGGTGGTGCTCCCGAAAGTTTCTCCCACCAAACGTACTTGTCATAATCATCATGCTGAAATGACTCGTCCCCCGATTTGTCGCTGTTTATTCTGAAGATGGCGTCCAGGTCTCTTTTTGAGGTATGGAATGGGCGGTTGCAGAGTTGGCAATCAAAAGATCCATCGACAACCGGCTTGTAAGTCGTGAAGAACTCCAGCATTAGAGTTCGGTAGCCGGGTTGCTTGACATCCGTCCATTTTTCCAAGTTGAGGGCCTTGATGCCCGCCATGAAATTTTTCTGCCGTTTTATCGCCCAATGCGATTTTGCGATCCCGAAAGTCCGTATCGATGTGCCGCGGAGCGTAAACGTCTCTTGAGATCAAGGATTTATACAACGTCATCTCCCTCTCATCGATCAAATCGAATGGAGCCAAGCCTCCCCCGGCATTACTCGTTCCTTTCTCGCGACTTCTTCCGCAGTTATTACCCTTCCTTGTTCGTGAACCAGAAGCCATTCCGATAAAAGATTTTAAAATTTGAGCACCAAAAACTTTCTCAAGACTTTTGGCGAAAAGCTGTTGTGCAACACTCCTTCAACCAAGATCAACCTCCAAATTCTCCCAACAATCACTCCCCTTTCAAAATCCCTGCAAATCAATTCTGAAGCAGTTAAAAAGTTTGAGTTCCAGCTGTTTTACCTCTCGAATCGCAGATTCATGTTCTTTGAGGTTTGAGGGGAACAAATATGGCTTGATCTTTTTTCTTCCGAACGGATGGAATTTCTTGTATTAGTTCTCTGATCGGATGTGTTTGTTTGCAAGAATATGGGATTAAGATTGCCTTGAAAACAATTTTGCTCTTTTACTCTATAAAATAGGAGAATTATTAGTTGAAATGTGAAATTTTCGAGTTTAAGAAACTGACTTATATAAAATATGCGCTGTCGTTTGATCGGATTATGCTGCTGTCCGATCGGATATGAGACCAGTGTGTGTGGTCCGATCGGATAGTATTCTTGTCCGGTGGGATGGCTCGCCAGTAACTTTAATCTGATCGGTTTTAGCCCCCCATCCTGTCGGATGGTACTGTTCGTAGTGAGATTTTTTATATTTTTTATTTTATTATTATTTTTTTATGTTTTTATTTGTATATATATATATCTGTCTCTTATACACATCTAGATGTGTATAAGAGACAGGTTATTATGTGCTTGTTCATTATTGCTAGCTCCGCATGATATATAAAAATAGCCTTTTATATTTATTCAATTTTTGTGCCTCACAGTACATAAGA
>BMAC01000339.1:41627-77742 GCA_014905375.1 Phtheirospermum japonicum
TTTTTCGAGTTTAAGAAAACTGACTTATATAAAATCTTGCCGCTGTCGTTTGATCGGATTATGGTTGCTGTCCCGATCGGATGTGGAGTCCAGTGTGTTTGGTCCGATCGGATAGTATTTTTGTCCGGTGGGATGGCTTCTCCAGTAACTTTAATCTGATCGGTTTTAGCTCTCCATCCTGTCGGATGGTACCTGTTCGTAGTGAGTTTTTTTTTTATTTTTTTTTTTATTATTATTTTTTATGTTTTTATTTGTATATATATATATTACTATACATATATATATATATATATATATATATATATATATATATATATATATATATATATGTATATATTTTATTTTTAATTAACTTATGTACATTGATTTGTCCCTACAAAACTCAAGAAAAGTTTCATTAAATAGAAATAAATCGCGCAAACACAAATCTTGTATTATTCGATAAGTGAGCATAATTGCTCTTATTTAAACTAGAAGTTTAACCAAATGATAATAAGCCAAATTCTAAACATAATCGCGTATAATTAGGGTAAACAAGGAATTAAGATCCTATAATGCTATTCGGGCTATTAGGCGGGTTAGGTCCATAGGCCAAGTCTTCAAGGTCCTTTATCTCCTCCTCCATATTGACAATTTTGGCCTTCAGCTTGACGATCTTGTCGTCCGCTTCGGACAAGTACTTATGGAGCGTGGCTATGTTCCGTGAGTGTAATCTCCTCGTAGATGTGGTTGGAGATGTCAGCCCTTATCTCATTAATTGTTTCCCGTTGCTCTTCCAATTTCATTTCAAATCTCTCCACCATATCCTCATACTTTTTTCTAGTCACCTATCCGTAGCCAAAGTTAACGGGGGATGGGTTTTCGCTCATTGCTCTCAGTGAGTATTCAAACGCCATTGAATTTGTAAAGAAGAAGATAGTTGTGAAGAATAAGAACACTGACGATGGTCTTTTATAGGGATAAGAGGCTTAGAAGATGGGAGTCTAAGGATCTTTTAAAATCAGGACATTCCTAGATTTTTCCTTGAGCACCAAAAATAAAAAGACTGAAAATCAGCTAATATTCAGCATAATACTCATCAAATCAGATTTACCTTGCGTAATACACTTACCAAATCCGCATTTAGAATCAACTGATTTCGCCGTAATACCTGATTGGATAGTATTTTGTCTGACCGAAAAGTATTTTATCAGCCTGTCCGATCGGTCATCACCATTGTCCGGTCGGATGGTAGTCCAGAAAGTTTGATCCGACCGATTTCTTTTATACCTCCGATATGATCCTTTGTGCTGAAGATTGATTTCAAGCTTTCTAAATATCTTAAAGCATAAATAACAACTACCAATATGAACAATACGTAAAGAAATGAAAAGAAAATAAAAACACTTGGGTTACCTCCTAAGAAGTGCAACGTTTAACGTCCTTTGCTAGACGTTACCTCGTTTTTGTTCAAGGGTCTTGAGGTGGATCGTCAAGTAGCATGACCTCACGATCGTTTCTGGGAATGGGTCCCCCATGGTATAATTTCACCCGATGACCATTGACTTTGAATGTGGAATCGCTTTTCTTGCCGTACAAAGTGACAGCCCCAAATTTGTTTATATTATTGATCAAGTATGGCCTACTCCATTTCAATTTGAGTTTTCCTAGAAACAATTTAAAACGTGCGTTAAATAGTAAGGCTAGTTTCCCTATCTCCAATTCTTTTGGAACAAGCTTTTTGTCGTGCATATCTTTCATCTTTTGCTTTCTTGCCCACGCCATCTCATAAGAATCGTTTCTTATTTCCTCCAACTCACTCAACTCCAACTTCCGAAATTCGTCGACCTCGTTCACATCCATATTCAGTTTTCATATTGCCCATTCCGCTTTGTGTTCTAACTCAACTGGGAGATGACAAGCCTTTCCATAAACTAATCGAAGAGGACTCATGCCCAAAACCATTTTGTGGGCCGTTCGAGACGCCCATAATGCATCAACGAGTTTCATCGCCCAATCTCTACAGCTTGGCATTACTGTCATCTCCAGAATGCCCTTGATTTTTTTATTACTTGTTTCCACTTGTCCCGACGTTTGTGGATGATAGGGGGTTTCTACATTATGTTGTTCCCCATATTTACTCATCAACCGTTCAAAAGCACGATTACAGAAATGGCTACCTCCGTCACTTATTATCGCTCTTTGCAATCCAAAACGACTGAGAATATTTTCGTGTAAGAACTTGAGAACGATATCGGAATTAGCCTTCTGAGTTGGTATTGCTTCCACCCATTTTGATACATAATCAACTCCAACAAGGATGTACTCATATTCCCCACTCTTCGGAAATGGTCCCATGAAATCGATGCCCCATACATCAAAGACTTCGATTACTTGATTCGGAACCAATGGAATATCGTTCCTCTTCCCTATTGAGCCCGATCTTTGACAATTATCGCATGTCTTGTAGTAATGGTGTGCGTCGGTAAATAGTGTTGGCCAATATAAACCATATTGGAGGAATTTGAATGTTGTCTTTTGGCTTCCGATATGTCCTCCTTCTTCATGACAAAACCTCACCACGTCAATATTCTCTTCGTCCGATACACACCTTCGATAGAGTCCATCCTTACAACGTTTATATAGGTATGGATCGTCCCAAAAGAAACTCCTGCATTTCGACAAAAATCTCTTTCTTTCTTGTGCAGAAAGGTGGTTAGGGATAATATTGCATGCAAGATAATTTACAAAATTAGCATACCAAGGCTCGCCAATGTTTTCAATAATGATAGAATCCTCATACAGGAAAAATATCATCAAAAAAATCAAGTTTGCTAGATTCACTATCTACTAACATGCGAGATAAATGATCGGCAACCACATTTTCACATTCTTTTCCATCCTTGATTTCAKCGTCGAACTCTTGCAAAAGAAGAACCCAACGAATCAACCTTGGTTTACTTTGGATATTAACAAATAAGTGGCGCAAGGCCGCATGATCAGTGTGCACAATTACTTTTGACCCAACAATATAAGAACAAAATTTATCTAATGAAAACACTATAGCAAATAATCCACGTTCAGTGGTGGTGTAATTACATTGTTCACTATTTAGCAAGAGTCTAGCATAATAGATCACCCTTAGAAACTTATCGACTCGTTGCCCCAAAACAACCCCTACCGCGTCGTTAGACGCGTCGCACATAATCTCAAATGGTAGTGACCAATCGGGTGCAACTACAACTGGTGCCTGTGTGAGTTTTTCTTTCAATATGTTAAAAGCATCAAGACATTTATCCTCAAACTCAAAAGGCACATCTTTATTTAGCAATTTACACAACGGGCGACAAATTTTTGAAAAGTCTTTTATGAAACTCAGATAAAATACTGCATGCCCTAGAAAACTTCTAATTCCCTTAACATCTTTACGTGGTGGGAGGGTTTCAATAACATCAATATTCTCTTTATCAACTTCTACCCCCTTGCTTGACACAACATGCCCAAGCACAATCCCATATTTTACCATAAAGTTCGATTTCTCCCAACTCAACGTCAAACAAGACTCTACACATCTTTCAAGTACTTTAGACAAGTTATTTAAGTAATGAGAGAAATATGAGCCATATACCGATAAATCGTCCATGAAGACTTCGAGAAAGTTGTCAATGAACTCGATGAAGATGGATAACATGCATCGCTGGAATGTTATTGGTGCGTTGCATAATCCAAATGGCATCCTCTGGTAAGCATACGTGCCAAAAGGACACGTAAATGTAGTCTTKTTTTGATCTTCCAAAGCTATCGATATTTCATAATAGCTTGATAGGACGTCCAAAAAGTAATAATATTCGTGCRCTGCCAGTTTGTCGAGCATTTGATCCATGAATGGAAGTGGAAAGTGATCCTTTCTTGTTGCTGCATTTAGTTTARGGTAATCAATGCACATGCGCCACCCGGTGGTTAAGTGTATTGGAARAACCTCTCCCTTCTCGTTCTCCACAATTGTTATGCCTCCCTTCTTCAGAACAACGTGCACTGGGCTGACCCACTCACTATCCGATACGGGGTAGATAATTCCTTCTTCGATGAGTTTGAAGATTTCTTTTTTAACTACCTCCTGAAGCGTCGGGTTCAAGCGTCTTTGTCCATCCCTTATTGGTTTGGCTCCTTCTTCTAGCTCAATRCGATGCWTGCARGTCACTGGACTTATTCCTCTAATGTCTKCGATGCWCCACCCAATTGCTTGTATATACTTTGTAAGTACCTTGACCAATTCTTTTTCTTCATGCTCGGCTAGTTTCGCAAAAATTATCACAGGTTTTCTCTCGTTGGCTTCGAMAAAAACATACTTGAGGTGGCTCGGAAGTGGTTCAACTCCATTTTGGGTTCCAACACGAGTTGAATAGTTGTTTCGCTCACGTTCTCCCCTTCAATCTCYAATAGGTCGACCACCCCCTCCATATTAAAATCGTCGTCCTCAATGTTCCATTCCTCGAAAGGTATGATGCCGAATAGTTCTTTCACGCATTGATCCACTGAATCGAYATAAGAACAATCGYGTTCCATTGAATGTGAAGGAACGCTTTGAATGCCTTTAAGTGAAAATGTGACCGATTCATCAAACACTGGAAGTGTCATTTTTCCTCTTCCCACGTCGATCAAGGTGTGTGATGTTGCCATGAAAGGTCTACCATGAAGATTTGTGTGCTCCTTGCTCGATTTTGCAATTTCTTCGATATCTAATATCACAAAGTCCACAGAGACTACTAATGTACCGACTTCTACCAAAACGTCCTCGACTACTCCCAGAGGATGTCGCACTGATCGGTAGGCTAACTGAATTCTCAATCTTGTTGGTCTCATCTCCCCAAGGTTGAACTATTTGTAGAGGGCGTAGGGCATCGAGTTGATTCCTTCCCCTAAATCGAGCATTACTCTAGCTTTTTGTCCATCCCCGAGAGTTATCGTGATGCAGAAACTCCCCAGACGCCCATTTTTAGTGGTAGTAGTTGATGGCAAATTGCACTTACTTCTTTTGACAACACTATTCTTTCGTTTGCCTTTAGTTTCCTTTCCTTTGACGCTAATTCTTTGAAGAATTTCACGTACCCTGGCATTGACTTGATCACATCAAACAGTGGTAAGTTTACATTTACGTTCTTCATTATGTTGTAGAGCTCCATGAATTTCTTGCTCTCTTTTGTCGGCTTAAGTCGGTTTGGAAATAGTACAGTGTCTAGGATGACTCATTGCTATTTGAGAACGCTCAAATTCTCCTGCGTATGAGTTTCATCCGACCAGATATCCTCTCCAATCCGATCGGATAAAATTTCCTGTCCTCCGGTCCGACTGGAATTATGCTTCGTCCGATCGGACAAAACTTCCTGTCCACCAGTCCGATCGGATTGTTGCCCTATCCGGTCGGATAAAACTTCTTTTCCTCCAGCCCGATCGGACAAATTTCTGGTTTCCAGACCGATCGGATTTTTGCCCAGTCCGGTCGGATAAAACTTCCTGCCCATCATTCCGATTGGATTTTTGGTCTATCCGGTCGGATTCTTAAGCTGATTTTCCCTTTGAAATACGTTCATCATCATGATCCTCCCCCTCCGTCACTCCGATCCCGTTATTGACTTTCTTGCCTCCTCGTAACACATGTATGGCCATTGATTGTTCGGGTTGACTGGGGAGTTTCGTCGGGTTGGTTCCAAGTTTTGCCACGGATGTGGAAAGTTGCCCTATTATCATCTCCAGTTTATCCATTTGTTTCTTCGTTCGATTATTCTCCTCAATGGTTCGAAGGGTTTCTTCCTGATTGCGTAGCGTTTCCATCTCTTGCCCTTGCCTCCAAAGTCGCAATTCTTCGTCGGAATCTTGGGGAAGTGGAGATTGTTGTTGTTGTGGCGGATCTTGATATTGTTGACTTTGCCTTTGTGGAAAACGTTGTTGATAACCACCCTGTCCCTTATTCTGATAGGAGTTGTAATTGCTCGGTCCTCCTTGACTTTTGTTTCGTGGCGGTGGTGCCAAATATTGAGGATATGTTTGTTTGGGAGGTGGTACATAATTGGGACTTCCCGGTGCGTACCGAAGGTTTGGAATTTCTTGGATAGTAAAATGGTACGAGTTGAAAGTTTTAGTGAACTTTTGACCAAACTTGTTATTGGATTGGAATTCTTGCACGGCTTTCACCTCTTTGTCTTTGTCTTTGTCAAATGTTGCTTCGCACGCATAGGCTCCATGTCCAAATGATCCACAAATTCCACACGTTTCGTGTGACATCATTTCCTTCTCGCGCGTCATCATACCTGCCAACAATGCAACTTGTTTTATGAGCTCCTCAAGTTTGCTACTCTCCCGTCTTGATGTCGATACTTCGTTCACTCTAATTTCCCATAGTCTCGAAATTATTTGCCTCGATTTTTCACCCAAAAGTTCGAACAAATCCCATGCCTCCATCGCGGTTAAGTCTCCAAAGTCGTCGGCCTTTTTCTCAACTCTTGCAAGTTTGGCAACAATCCTTTGTGGAAATAGTTGCTGACCATTTTGAGACTATTGTTATGATGCGGGCATGCGTGTATAAGTCATTAGTACCGTTCCCACGCCTCGTGGAATGACTCTCCATCTATTTTCTCGAAATTGGTGATTTCTCTTCTTAGTTTGGTCGTCGTTTGAGCCGAATAAAATCTGCCCATGAACTTCTTAAACACCATATTTTAATTAGTTAGGGAATTGGGTTGCAATGACAAGAGCCACTATTTGGCCTGGTCCTTCAAGCTAATCGGAAAACACCTCATCTTTTGTTGATTCTCGTTTAAGCCAAATGATGGAATTCCAGACACCGCCGCGTAAAATTCTCGAATAAAGTTAAGCGGGTCCTCGTTTGCCATGCCATAGAAAGTTGGTAATTGGTTGACAATGTTAGACTTCAATTCATAGTCTCGTGACGCGGGGCTTAAGACGATAGCAAAACTATATTGGCCAATGGTTGGGCACACGAGGTCTCCTTGTCGGCGTTCGTTTGGATATCGTTGCCCTCGGCCTCCACAAAAGTTTCTTCCTCCAACATTGTTCAAATTGTATTGCTCATATTCATAATGTAGGTCGTACTCGTCATTTTGCCAAACACGGTACATTTGTTCGTTCATTTATTTCCTTGGATTATTTGGTCCTCGTGCTCGGTTCTCAAATTCATAATGATTTTGTTGGTTATTTTGGGGCTGGGGCCCGCCATTTCCAACATGATTGTCTTCGAATCTCTAATTTTCCCAAGCATTGAAAGCTCGGCCCTCCTCTCGGTTTTAGAAACATTGTGGCATTCGATCGACCGGTTGTTCCGGACACAAAACTCGGCGGTCATCATGGGGTTGTGGTACCCTGTTGTACGCCGGTGGATTAACATTTTCAAGGACTTCGTGTCCTTTCGGTTCTTCATCACGATCATGCTCTTGATTTTCAATTTGAGCAAATGCTCGTGCATCTTCATTTTGGATATCATTTTGTGGGTCTTGATTTTGTATGTCATCTTCAGGTGGCATGCCATATGGTTGATCGTGAGGAGGGTTGCGGTTGTCGTGACCTCTCCCTCGACCATTTGTTCTTCCTCCTCTCCCTCCGGTTCCTCGGCCGCCATTAGGTGGATTGTTCAACATGATGGCTTGATTTGTTTCAGATTGATTCCCGTCGGGGGAAGGAAAAAGTCTCCTTGGTTTTACTACTCGTTCGATGTTGTCTATGAGTGTTGTAAGTTCACCTCTCAGGCCTCTATGACCTTGCATAAACAACAAACAAACTCAACGTATCGAGTGGTAAACCAAAAATAAAAACAAACGTAACAAACACAATTTAACACGAATAAACCTCGTTAACAACTTTTCCACTCCCTGACAACGGCGCCAAATTTTGATCCGAACTTTTGAGTTTCAAAATTAAAAACCAATTTAAACCATGCGCGTCTACGTTTGAAAACAATTCAAATAATTCATCAGACAGTTGATATGCATTCACAAAACATGATCCAAACGTAATCTTAATTAAAACAAACCACACCAATTATCCAAACCGGATGATACGAATCACTAAATTATCATAAAACAATCATCACTGAATTGTTTTCAAAAACTCAATCATAAACGATTCATATGAAATATCTCAACACGATATCACAAGATCGCTATCTAACATGAATCACAAAACTAATTAATTAGATAAAAGTTTAGTGTTTACTAAAATGTGAGAAAACTCAATCACGATGCTATGATGAATCTTTTCCAAATCCAGCTATTCCGGGAAATGAAACGAACCTCGCTGAATCCGGGAAGCTTGTTACGAACCTCCATCTCCAGTGATTATCCGAACCGATCGAACTTCTAAATATGATTGTCGTAAGGGATATAAGTCAAAGGTTGAGAAAGCTGTCAATTTTCTCTTCCAACGTATATGATCCAGTCTTATGGGTGAAAGGATGGGTCTTCTCTGAAGATTTCTGAGTTTTGAAAGCTCAAGAACCGTTTTGTAACTGAAGAATCCCGAAAATCTGCATTTGTAACGTACGAGTCCGATCGGATAAAAGTCTCTATCTTAATATCCGGTCGGACATAGTGCTTATCCGATCGGTGCCGATTAGCGCATATTTGTCCGTATTTTAGTTAGTATTTTAGCTCGTTTTTATTGTTTATTTCGATGAAAGTTGGATAGATTGAGAATATTTTCGTATTTTCTTATCTCCAACTTATTTTATTATATTTTAATCATAATTATTAACTTTATTTTGATTTTAGGTATTTTGAAGAAATTTAGTTTGGACATAGTCGAGGATGGGTCTACGAGTGGAGTTTCGGCGAAAACGGGCCTTGATTTGAAGTATTAAAACTAACATTGGGTATGCTGATGGACACTGGGTTAACCAGTGTTGACTGCGCAGCAGAGAGACCTAGCGGTAAGACCTAGCGGCCACTATAACCGCTAGGCATACCGTTAGCGGCCCATAAACGCATTTTTGAACCCTAACTTGTGCCCCAAGTCTTTTACACCTATATATACCTTCCCATACTTCTTGGAAGCCAAAACACACGATTTTTGGGACTCCTAGGGCCTGACAAACCCTAGTTTTTTCCTCTTTTCCTCTTGATACTCTTCTCCATCTTCTCCATAATTCTTAGTTTTAAATTTATAGTTTTTAGATTAAGTAGAATAGTTCTTTAGTTTTAATTCACGGATTTCTTTGCTTGGACGGCGTTACTTTCTTTGTTATTTAGTAAGTATTTATTTTCTACGCTCTTTAATTTAGTTGCAAGCTTTTCATTAGTTTAATTAATAATTATTGCTTCCATGACGAATTGTGCTTTTGGTTGCTTTGAGATTGAGATGTTGATTGTGTTTATAATCGTAGGCTAGATCTAATGGGTTTAGAGCCTAGATTCGTTGTGAACCATCAATTGGGTTTTCCCAGGAGGTCGTGGAGACGAATCGAAGCTCTAGAACCCTAGTTTTCTTAAATCGTTTTAAGGTCTTTTAATTATTTTGCTCTTAATTTACATAAACTCTAGATTTAATTAATCAGTTCATAGTTTAAATAATTTCTATATTTAATTTTATTGCTCTTAGTTTAATTAATCTTTAGTTCTTATTACTCTCAAACAACCCCCCCCCTGTCCACGTGTTTAGATTAGTTTTATTTTTATTTTCTTATTCGTTAAATCAAACACAAAATGAACTTCCGAATCTAGTCTTCCTCGAGAGATCGACTCGGTTCAACTTACCAACCTACATGCGAACTCGTACTCTTGCGAGCGAGCTTTTAAATAATTGACAAATATTTATAAAAGTAGGCACACAAAAGCTTGAATCAGGTGCGTGTGTTGAAAGTCAATCCGGTCGGTCATTGAGCTCATCCGGTTGGATAGGAGTTCTTTTGGCTACTTCGAGCGCTGATTCTTTGTCTTCTTCTCCCAGGTTTTGTCAAGTGATTCAGCTGAAGGAGAAAAACAAGAAAAATGGTCCAAAATGACCATTTATTGAATAAAAACTTGAAAAGCTAAGCAAATGGCCAAATAATGCAAAATCATGTAAAATAGCTTATTCTTGACCTAAGAAGATGATAAAAAGACTCAAACATGACTCAAAGTATGTACAAAAGTGTAACAAAAATGTACGAATCAACTATCCCATTTTGTTGGGGGGTGATGGGTGAAGAAAATTCATGAGGTAAACTAGTATTAGAACAATAGTTTGAAAAAGAAGCATTTTCAAATTCTTTCCCATGATCTATTCCTCTCTGAAATCTCATATTCCTGGAGCCTGGTACTTCGATAGTGGATGCTCCAAACACATGACTGGCTCAGAAGATCTCCTTTCGAATATTGTTAAATTTCAAGGATGAAAAGTGAAGTATGGTGGAGGTGCAAATGTCGAGATCATTGGCCAAGGAACTCTTCATGTTCCTGGTATTGCAAAGCTTGAGAACGTGCTACTTGTTGAAGGATTAACGGAAAAATTAATAAGTAGTAGTCAACTGTGTGATGGTGGTTTCAGTGTTAGTTTCTCTCATGAAAAATGTGAAGTCTATGACGAGAACAAGACTTGCATCCTTACTGGTCAGAGGACCTCCGACAACTGCTATCAAATTAATGGTGATATGTTCTGCAAGCTGTCCCAACGGAGTGATGTCGAGGTGTGGCATTAAATGTTCAGGCATGTCAATTACAAGATGTTGGAAAGATTGGCCAAGAAGGAAGCTGTGAATGGTATACCTAAGCTTAACACCAAGATAATTATATTCTGCGAAGCATGTTTAAAGGGGAAGCAAGTCAGGGTGCCACATCCAACTGTGCAGAGTCTTACCACATCGAATTGTTTCTAACTTCTTCATATGGACCTTATGGGGCCACTTGAAGTAGAAAGTCTTGGTGGTAAAAGGTACGTACTTGTGATTGTAGATGATTTTTTTAGGTTTACATGGGTTGAGTTCTTAAAAGAAAAATCTGAAGCTTTTGAAGTATTTAAAAAAAAATGCAAAAAATTTGAGTGTTCGTTTTGATGTAAAAATAGGTAGAATAAGCTCTGATTCCAATTGTAATTTCGTAGGACCTATGGTTGTTAAAGTAAGTATCAGTAAACAGATGTTACTTTCAGTGTTACAAACATCGAAACTAACATCAAACAGATTATCAGAAAATGTGCAGCGGAATAATTAAAAATAAACAAACACAGCTATTTAAATTTCGTCCACAAGCAAACGTGCTTGTGAACTTGGGTATACAAACCCGAATACTATATTACTTTTCTTGTTCAAGATCAAATACGAAAGACAGTAATATATGAAAACCAAAGTATCAAACATTTGTGATACTAAAAACACTTGTCGCCTTGAAGGATGATCTTCTCGGTTGGTCATGTAACTTCAAATTTGTAAGTAATTCGAATGACTTCAAGTATTGTTCCCTGCTTGTGAACTTCTTGCATTGCATGCATCGTCTTCTTGTGCGTCCTTTACTCGCAAAAGCCGTGTCCAAAAACATGTCCCAAGTCTTGTCCTCTTGTTGTCTTAAATAGACAAATCCTAGAGTACTAAACTTGGTAAACAAGTAAAACAAATCCTAAACATAATCTAGGAAACTAAATAAAGTCCTAGACGCAATCTAGGAAACAAAATCTAGAGTCCTAATTTATTTTGAGACCAAGAAAGGCAAACAACTAAAAAAGGAGTTATCGCCAAGAATAAAATTCTCAACAACTTGGTCTGCAGCAATTAAGCAAAATACAATTAAAAGGGGGAAGAAAAATAATATTGACATTCTTATCTGTCAGGAAAACATTCAACAGTAAAATGAATATTCTACCCGAGTCGTGTAGTTAATTTGAAAAACATAGATTTGCGATTTGCAAACATAACTAACCTCGGGAAATAACCCAAAATCTTTGACACAGACGGGGATCCTGTAGGGATTTCGGCGGCGTTGCAATCAAGCCTACGGAAGAGCATTAACATTGTTGCGCAGATCGTATTAGTGTGTATTAGGGCAAAAACGGTCCGACTCTGAATATAACTTTTAATACTTTTATCAAATCTATATATAGAGATTATTTTATGCAAGCAGTATAAAAAAATTATTTTCAATATTTTTCTTATTATTGAATGCATGATTACCATTTTCTATATACAATAAATATCCTTTCAAGAATATTTATATCCTATTATCCAATATTACTATAGAATTATGTTTTGATATATATTTATGCATGATCAATGTGTTTAGCATTAAATGCATGACCAATATTTTTTATAAAAGTCTCGACATATCCTAATTGATTCATATTGGTATGTAATTGATTTAAATTAGGTCCTTAAATTAATTTTTCAATTATATAACGGATATGGCAATATAATTAGATAATTTCAAAATAGATCAGCATGAACAAAAAACTATGTATAATATTTAATTTAGAATGTTCCAATATTCTAAAATTTCAAAAATAACTAAAATATATAATAATTACTAACATAAATAATTATTTATTTTTTCATTAATTGACCTAATATACAATTTATCCTTCATAAATGATTATTTAGTATGTGAATTTGTATTTAATCATATTATAAATAAATAATTATAATTGAAATTGTCTTTGAACACAAGATATTCATCCTTAACATCAAAATAAAAAATTACGAATTATACGCTCCATCAAATATTATTTATTCAAAAATAAATAATCCAAAATAACTTTCATAATAATTAATTATTTTGAATAAGTTAAATTCAATTAGATTAATTATTTTTAATATCTAAATGGTGAAACTTGAACAATTTCAAATAGACAACTATCCCACTAAAAAGATAATAATCTCCATTAATTATAATTAAATTATAATTTGATTAAAATTGAAATATTTCCTACACAATCCATGGTCAACTGTACTTTAAATTTCCTAATAAAAAGAAAAAATTAGATATTATAGTAATCAATTTTTTTTAATGTTCAACTATTGTTTTATGGAAAAATAAAAGCAATCAAAAGTTATATATTGCCGCAAATAGCCATTAAAATTCAAATCATTTAAAATGATCAGCACAATATATATATATCCCTATTTTACTAATTAAAAGTACACTTGAATTTATACGCTACCACATGGTACCCTACTTTTTTTTCCTTTTGTTTGTGTTTGCCGCAATTTTCATTTTCTTTTCTCTCACAATACTCTCAGCCTTCCCCTTTATTTTCTCCCACGTAGTTACCCATTTATATTTGCTGTAAATTTTATTCTCTTCCTTTTCACACTCAATTATCGCAATATATCATAATTTTTCAAAGCCATTAAAATATAAGAAGCAAGCCGTGAATTGTTGAAACTACTCTTCCTGTTTAGTTTTATTACAAAAAAAAAATAATATCATTAAAAATTGGTAAAAATCTCTTATGATTTGTTTTTATTTTACAAGTTGAGTCTTGTGATTTGTATGAAAAGGTTGCTTGAAACTTGTGAATGTTGTTCCAGTAAGGGCTTGATGTAACTATTTTGTGAGGATCATTCTTTTTTTTCTTCTTCAAAGCCATTAGAGTATACTGATAATACAGGGTATTTTAATAGAACCAAACCGACCCAAATCATGGTCACAATTTATTTTTTTTAATTGAAAAATTGGAATACCAAAGTTTTAATCGGAGGGCCAACGTGAATTTCTTAAAGTTTTCAATTTTAACAAATAAAAAAACAATTTGTCGTTTTAATTGGAATTGCCAAAGTTTTAATCGGGCCAACGTGAATTGCTGAAACTGTTCAATTTTATTTTTAAAAAATTAATTTCATTGTAAATCGGTAATAATCTCTTGCCATTTGTTTTTATTTTAGAAGTTGAGCCTACTTTTCAATTTTATTATAAAAAATAATTTCATTGCAAATCGGTAAGAATCTCTTGTCGTTTGTTTTTATTTTACAAGTTGAGCCTTGTGATTTGTATGAAAAGGTTGCTCGAAACTTGAGAATGTTGTTATAGTAAGTGATTGATGTAACGTAATGTGAATTGATGTAACGTGAATCGCTGAAACTACTCTTGTTGTTCAGTTTTATTACAGAAAAAAAATATATCATTGCAAATCGGTAAGAATCCTTGTCATTTGTTTTTATTTTACAAGTCGAGCCTTGTGATTTGTATGAAAAAGGTTGTTCGAAACTTGTGAATGTTGTTACAGTAATTTGGTTAGAACTTAATATAATTGAACCCAAATTTTACACATTTTTATTAACTGAATCCAAAATTTTCATTTTCAAGATAATTTACTGTATTACGACCTTCCTTGATATATCGTTTGATATTAATTGCATGAGTACCTCAAAAATGTGGATCATCACGATACTTTTAAAAAAATATAAAAGAACCAACTCCAAAATCAACTAAATTATTTAATATCGTCTTTTCAAAAATGACTTAATTCTTAAATTTCAGATCGATTGAGACAACAGGACATAAGTTATATCATCAAATTAGGTGTATATATTTAATTCACGAACTCATATAATTGATAATGTTAAAAATTTTGTCGCGAAATGGACACGAGACACGACACGTGGACACCCTTATGACATGAAAAATATAACGTAAAACATGACACGACACGGCAAAATATCATATTTTGAAGTGTCCGTGCATCATAGGCCTACTCCTAATTTATATGTGTGTATTTGTAGGCCGTTTTCTTTTTCTTTTTTCTTTCATTTCCTTTTTTCTTTCACTTTCTTTTTAATCAATACAACCCCTCTCCGCCCATGTGGCTTTTGAGAAATCAACTAAATTATTTACTATCTCAAGCACCATACCTTATTGTGACAAAAATGTTGTTATAGAAAAAGTTCAACTTTATTGTAATAAAAGTTCATATTTGTTATAATATATATATATATATATATATATATATATATATATATATATATATATAATATATATATAGATATATATCATCTTCCATGTAATAAATATGAATCTTAATATCATAATATTTATTATATTTAATGTTCATTTATAGGTGTACAGTACAATGTATACCTGGTACATAATAATGACTACTTTTCAACGCACATTGTCCGATTTGTATGAAAACGATCAATCCTAAAATTATCCTTTGTTAGGATACTTTTCATAAACTAATTGCTAGGTTACCTTGCGTAAGTGTGTAGAATATTGATATCATTATTATGTAAAAGAATGTAGATATCAGTTATATCTTGCAAATAGATGTCATTACCGAGCATATGTTTCTATCAACAATGGAGTTTAAATATTAGCTCACATTTGAAAGAATCAAATAAGATTGAGAATCAATCAGTTTTGATGCAATCAACTATCAATTGGGAAATGTGACTCGATAAAAAAGAAAAAGAAAAAAAAAAGAGGACAAACTCTCCATCAATATCATTATGTATAACCAATTAAATGGTTATTAGTTACCTCCGATACTTAGTAGAAATGCAAAATATCATAGCTTTGTTAAATGATAACAATGTCCTTTTATGATTAGGGTAAACGTCATGGTAGCTTTCGTATTTTAATATAAAAACTATTTATTTTAATGATATTTCTTAATCATATTTTACAGAATCCTAAATACATAAGTAAGTTATGCGAAGCTAAAATTCTTTCAGGAAAGAATATAGGCACGAAAATATTTATTACACGGATGGTCCTAAGCCCCTCGGACAGTCGTTTGCCCTTCAAGTTCCAACGGCGTCAATTTCCACTTATTGTTTCTTTTGCCATGACAATAAAAAAGAGTCGAGGACAAACCTTATCAAATGTTTGTTTATATTTACCTAAACAAGTTTTTAGTCATGGACAAATTTATGTGGCAATGTCAAGAGTGAAAAGTTGAAAAGGATTGAAGATTCTTTGTTGTGACAAGGATAGTAAATATATAAATGAGGTTTTTAATGTAATTTATAAGGAAGTTTTTTAGCATGTAAATTAAATGATGTGTTTCAATGTAATTTTATATATGTTTTCTCTTAAAATTCATGTATTATTTAAATATTCAATAATGTAATTTATGTATATGTATATGAGTATTGTTTTTTATATAATACCCGTGTTACACACGGGTATTGCGCTAGTGTGTGTGTGTGTGTATATATATATATGTATATGTATATATATATATATATATATATATATATATATATATATATATATATATATATATATATATATATATATATATATATATATATAACAATCAAATAATACTGCTCTATCACTCGTTAGAAATTGCAGAAACTTACGGAGATTGGATTTATCCTGGTGTCGCATGTTTGTTTCTAAAAGTGCTCAAATTGTTTGGATGCACACAGGTTACAAATGTATTTCTCGATGGCCATTCAAATCCACTAGTGAAAATTCTTGGATTCAAGATGACTTCAATAATCAAATATATTGACGTGCCTGATTTTTCCTTCAAGGGCCTCTACGATACTCATCCATCTATTCTTGAATTAAAGATAGCCTGAGTTTATTTTCCACATCAAATAATTTATGCTCGATGTTTTGCTGCCGATTACTATTTGATAAGAGGAAACATGTTCTTGGCAGGAACACGTGTTTTGATGATGTCTCTTAAAACCGCGAGGCCAATTGCCTATGTATGCTGGGTATCCTTCGGAGGTCGAAAACTTTTTGGTTGTTGCAATGACTATATTTAGTCTTGATTGATCATGTGAAATTGCGACGTTATTACTAATCCAACGTTGAAACAGTTATCCTTCTATTATATTTTTTCCTTTAAAAAAATGAATAATAAATTTAGTACTTTGTGTATACACTTTCTTTATAGGTGTGTCACTCTATTCATATGAGATATTTTCCAATAAGAAAATACATTGAGCAAAAATGGGTTGTAATTATATAGCGCGCGGTATCTGAAAACTTTTAATCAATATTTATTTAATTGATAATTACAATATATGATGGCAAATAATAACGATGTATGATTTATTTTTTACAAAGTTGATCATGTTGTTTTTTTTATACATAATTTATTGATTGTTCATTTGATACGGCCTTGGCGATGCGGATATTGTCCCCTTATAATTAGTAATGTTAGCGAATAACCCACATGATCTTACCTCAACGATCTCGAAAATGGGGATTTTCAGTTAAAACTATATATTAACTTTACCGATATGAGAATGTAATTTTATGTGATTATTTTTGAAAATAATTGTTATGGGTTTTGAACAGTATTTAACAAAAAGGTAATCGTTCAGTTAAAACCATAAAATAACTTTACCGGTACGAGTATGTAATTTTATTTGATTATCTTTGAGAAAAATTGTTATGGGTTTTAAATAATTTTTATTGTTTTCAATAAAATGTATTTTATGTGTTTTTTTTCTTTCCTACTACTTTAATAAGAGAATAGCTTGAATGAGTTTAACAATAACTCATTTTAATTTTTGTTGACTATTGATTGGTATTAATATTATTTATTATTTTAGAATGACTGAGATTTTTTTTCTTAGTGTTATGATTCAAATATTTCATGTTTTATATATGAATATTACTTATTTGTATAAACTTTAATTTTTGGAAATGTAGGCTAATGCTAGAAAATGACTTCTATTATAGAGAGGGTGAATGATTGAGAATAGTTGATTGAAAGTTATTTTTCTACTTAATATGATTCTTAATAATGATATTTTGAAAATAAAAAAAATTAAAAAAATATGTAAACCAGTTAGTATTTCTTGTGACTTTAATATAACAAAATCAACCACGTGGTATCTTTTAAAAAAATAAGACTTCATTAATTACATATGAAATTGAATAACTCAGTCGATCTATATAGTATAACAAAAGATCGATTTTATCATACATACTATTAATAATACATGATACATGTTAATAAAATATGTTAAATAATAATTATATATTAAAATCAAGTAAATTATATTTTAAATGTGTAAAATAACATTATAGGGTTTGTTTTAATTTTATTATATTTTTTTAATTTTTAGAATATCGAGGGGAGAGTATTCCTCTCGGTAAAATAACGAGAGCACTAAGTTCCCCTCGGTATCACCGTGGGGAATTCTTTTCCTTCAGTACTTCATCGAGGGAATCATCTCTCATCGGTATTTAAAAAAAAATAGAAGACAAATATAATTATCAATCAATTAGTATCTTTAAAAATTGATACTTCATTAAATACGTATGCAATTTAATCTCGATCGATCTGTATAGTATAGCAAAAGATCGATCGTATCATAGTATTAATGTTACACGATACATGTCGATAAATATATGTTTGGTGATATCTATATATTAAAATCATGTGAACTACACTTTAAATGTGTAATATATGATTTATTTTAATTTCATTATTATTATTTTTAATTTTCAAATATATAGAGGAGACGAAATTCCTCTTAGTAATGTCGAGGGCATTTTTCTTACCCTTAGTAATATATATAGATATATATTCTTTCTCATCACCAGCACCTTTCTCATCAACGGGAGCTTTCCCCTTTTGATCAAATAACACACTCTCCCACAGATGGTTTATAGTTATGTCGAACAAATCCCTTCCACAAGGATATGTATCGGGCCATCATCAAGAAGATTGAAAATTTTGCATTCACAACATGCGCACTAGTTGAAGAAGTAGTAAATAGATTAAACTGTAAGATATAAAGCAACACTTCTTTCAATACGTCATCAGACAAGTTAGTGCCCAAGAAAAGAATCAATAATCATCTGGTTGAACTTCACCATATTTGCAAAATGCTTCTGATAAAATGGTGAACACTTCAAATTAGCAGTAACTGGAGGCCTCTCGCTGGTAATATTCAAACCAGTCACCACACCAAATTCAGCCAAGCCAAACCTTAGTACCTCTCCACTCATAAGAACCAACAACTCATCTTTCCTCTCACTCACGATTTGTCTCAATAACAACAAATGAAGAAGTTGAAGTTGAACATTTTCATGCACATCCAGGAAATACCCAAAGCATGTGTTCCTGAACCGATTTAACCGAGAAGGAGGCAGATGTTTTTTAAGTTTTGAAATAACTCCAGGAGTATACTTGGTACTCACATGAGTTGTGTGTCGGGAACCCATAAAATAGCATGCGTTTGCCCATCAAGGGTCTAGAATCAGGAAGCTAACCCCAACGCCGAGCTACCACCAGCACTGAGCTGGTATGATAGTACTTATATCAAAAAGAATTTCCACCTCACATAAGAGCTCATCACTCCTATGCAACAGGTCGCTACCCTTCAAAATAGCTCGCCCAGCTCCGAGAAGGATTAATCGTTCTAAGAAATGAGGTCGCTTACAAAAGACCTTGTAAATACCTGCATGTTGGCGACGTGAATATTTGATGTCGTATCATGAGTCAATTGGGCAACAAGAGGCATATTAATGAGCTGGAAGTTATTGAGAATTTCTTAAATGAATTTTTAAGTCAGATACAAGATATTATTTTATCACACCTTCTATAATATGATTTCAGAACAAAAGTTGTTAGCTCTATAGTGACGGATTTCATTGTGCAATTAAGCCCAAAATTTGAATTTTATGCCTATATTATTAATTGATGCCAAATTTAGTGGCATTATTTGTTCTGTCGACAGAAATGTATTAATTTTTTTTCTAAATGATTATAATTTTTTAAGGGTTTATTTTGTTAAAAATCAGTTTTGCACGAGAAATTGTGACTTTTGCACTTAAATGTTGTCCTTTTTCATTGTAATTTAAAATATAACTGTCACTTTTGACCAGTAATGACACATTTTCAATTAATATTATCACTTTTAAACTAATAAAAAAAGTCACGTTTACAACATATTATATTGTAACCAACTTTTAGCTTAAAATATAACATAGCCAATTTTTCAATTAAAATGATCATTTTCACAAGAAAAGTTTTACTTTTTCGCAATAGAAAATTACTTTTGGGGACTTCTATGGTGCCATCACGGCACCATTCCCCACTTAGTGGGGTGCATTTACAACCATTAGATCAATTTTAGATTTTTAGATTAAGAGATCTATGATTCTAAATGCAGGGGGTGGGGGCATGGTGCCCTTAAAGGCACCGTAGAATTTTTTATTACTTTTAAACATTATAATGTAATTAATTATTAACTTATGTGTCACTTTTACACTAAAATGTGTCACTTTTGTACTAAAAACTGTCAATTTTACAGAAAAATGTGCCATTTTGAAATTGTCACTTTTAGATATTACAAGCATTACTCTAAAAAATAACCGTCACAATTTGCACTAAAATGAGTCATTTTTTCACTTTTACACATTATATTGTAATCCGACATTTAACTTAATAGATAACATTGTCACTTTTTTTAAAATTAATATTGTCATTTTTCTAGTTAAAAGTGTCGCTTTTACACTAAAAACGGTAACTTTACATATTATATTGTAATAAAATATTCAACTTAAAATATAATACTATCATTTTTCACTAAAAAAAATCCCGGCTATGCTGACGGCCAAATCCGTCAGAAAGCCATCAATATATGGAATACTGAAGGCCTCCTGATGGATATTGTCCGTCAGCATTCTTGTGGTCAGGATTGCAGTATCCTGACGGGAATATGTTCTCGCCAGGACTGCTGACGACATTCTTGACGGCCAAACCCGCCAGGAAAATGGTTGTCAATATTCCTGGCGGGTCTGGTTGCCAGGAATATCTGATGCCATCTTGACGGGTTTGGCCGTCGGCAGTCCTGGCGGGTTTGTGACCGTCAGTATTGCTTGCGGATAATACGCGTCAGAAAGTCCTGAAATATACTGACGGCCTACCCGTCAGTAGGCCGTCAGTAAGGAAATGAAAATATTATTAAATTTTCTGATATATTAATTAATGAATAGATTATAAAAAATAATAAACAAATAAAATTTTAGATTATTCAGAATAAATTATCCACTAACTAAAAATCAAAATGAGTTATACAATAATTAAGAATCTATCCATCCTTCGAATGTATAAAATAAATCCCGAATTATCCATCCATCTAACTATCACCACCATCGAATGTCGGATCAGGGGAAGGCTGAGTAAAAGGCTGACGAGACATGGCCAGGGCAACATCGGCTTCAATCTGCTGATGGAGCGCCAACTGGGAACGCTTGCTCCTGGCGGATCCGCTGAATCTCCAACGCCTGCTCCTGACGGATCCACTGAATCTTCTGGTTAGCTAGCTCAAGCTGCATCTGCTGGGACTGGAGCTGCGTCTGAAGCTGACGAACATCGGTGGTGGAGTTGGAAGAAGTACTGCAGCCCTTCTGAGTCTTCCCAAAGCATCCAAGGACATAGCGCCGACCCTTGTTATTCCCGAAAACCTGTAGATAGACCTCATTCGGGTCTACCTGAGTGCTACTATCATCAGACGACGCAGCACGCCTCTGCTCCAAAAACCTCTCATAGTCCTCCTGATATCAAATTTTTCAGCTATTATTACTAAAAAACTTTTTTCAGATTTTATACTAAATAACTCAGATATATATAATATATAAACTTACAGCTATCCTCTGGGCTTTCGGATCCGTAAATATGCCATCGGGATTTCGATGATACTTTAGAAGAAGGTCGTAGTTACTGGGCTGCGTACCTGTCGGAGCAGCCTGTATATAAAGATACATTTACAATATTTAATATAATGAATTAAAAAATATAAAATTATACATGTTCAATATTATAATTTATAACTTAAAATATAAATTTATTATCGACTTATAATCTTGGCGGCCTGTCGATTTGCCGACATAGACTCGCCTCGGTGCTTCGCTATACCACTCGAAGGGCCTCCGGGCTCGCTCAATCTGTTGCGCCTGGCCTTCTCAGACTTCTATACCTCTTTAGGACTCTGAAACTCCACCAGCCATCTATTCTAGGTCGTCTCCCCTATGCAGGAAGTTATCGTCCCTGTTTCGACCCAAGAATATGACCAACGTAAAAAATAACGCCTGGAACCTGGAGCACCTTGAAGTCCTGCACACAAACACACGTTAGAAAGTACCACCGGTGGTTTTCCGGTGGAAACCTATCCGATGCCTAAGTCAGTAAAGCGTATGAGGTTTCTCTCAACAAGCAAAGAAGGAATGCACCAAGAATGACATACCTCTCTCAGCCTTGGGGCTGAGATATTTATAGCTTTTCCCAATGGGGACCTTTTTCGGGATCTCGGAAATAAAGGCCACAAATCGGGGGCCGTTTAAACAACAAACTCTGACAAGTGGTCCCACTTGTCCCCTCTCCAGGGGTCAGGAGGCCAGGTCTTCCCTAGTCCTGGTCTCCTTTCTGCTGGCAAGCCTGCCTTTATATTTTCAAGGTTCATCTTACAGGAGGTCTTCCATTAGCCCAGGATAACTCCCGGGCTGAGATAACGCTGCTCAGTTCTACTAAGCTCAGGACAACTCCTGGGCTGGGGTGACCCTTGCTCTGACCAGGTCAACCTCACCAAGCGTAAGATGTCCTGAGGTCCCTTCTTTGGCTATCTGAATCCAGGTCTACCCCAATCCGGGTTTGGCCTATTCATGCCTCATCAACTCCTCCCCCCGAAATAGTTGGGGTAGAGCTGTAACACTCTAAGGTCTTTTAGAAATAAATGAGGTCACACTCATCCTTTATTGTTTCTCATACTGGTACGAATCCCAAGAAATCCGCCTGACAACTAGGCCTAATTATTGGCATTAGTGGTGTCGGCCCACATTCCCAAACAGTTGCCATACCCACACGTCTTTCCAAGTACTGTACCTGATAAGTCAGCGGCGCGGGTCCTACCCTAGGATGGTTGGCGTTCCAGCTCACCACCTAGGGTACTGTTCCTCTGTCCGCATTAAATGCGAGGATCCCATCAAATCCCTCTTTTTCCTCGATTTTCATTTTTTGAATTTATTCCCTTTTCTTATATCTCCCTCCCACTTTTCGTATTTCAATTCTTGCAAAACACTTTCAAGCTCTCGCTTTTCTAAAACTCCGGCATCTCAGATTTTCAGTTTTTTCCGGATTTCCTAACAAAACAGGTACCTTCTCAATCCCTCTCTCATTAAATTTCTGACCATGTCATCATCCGCTACCTCCTCCGATAATCTTCTCGCTCCTTCCTCTTCTCCGGCGGATTTAACCTCCTCCTCTTCGCCTTCCACGGCGGCTATCTCTTCCTCCTCCGAGGGTTTAGAATATCCCCCGGCCAACCCTGAACATCCTAAAGTCACTTCTATCTTTAGTGATAGAAGTGTTYAGGAGCTACGCCATAAATATAAATTCCCAGAAAAATACGATCCCTACGCTCCTCCGGCCTYTATTCTACCATGTCAGGCACCGGCCGACAGATTAACCTTTTACGCTGACCAATTTCGGGCGGGTTTGRGCCTTCCAGTAAATCCCCTAATGTTAGAAATCCCCAGTATGTACAAAATCCCCGTCTTTCAATTTACTCCAAATTCTTTTAGGATTATGGTATGTTATAACCTGGCCATGCYTTATTCTGGTCTAGATCCTTCAGCCCATACCTTCTACCAGCTTTACCAAGCATAGAGCTCCCCCCTGGGTGTTTTTACCTTACAGCCAGGGCTGGGMTTCATTTTTTGCGCAGGCTCCCTTCCTCCAACAAGGCTTGGAGGAACAAATTCTTCTTCGTTCACTGCAATGGGGACTGGGGTTTTGACCCCAAGCCCATCGATGAGCTACCACCTTCTCGTCACCTAGCCGCCACTGAKAGGTCTCCGCGCCTTCAAAAGGTCATCTCTACCCTTAATGGAAATCCCATTCATGTGACCGAACTTTTCCTTCCCTTTGTCTTGGACTTCTTTAATGAGTGGGAGYAAACAGGCCCTCTATCCAAAGAGATCGGTACAACTCTTTTCACCCCGACCTGACTCGCTGTACTTTGTTTAAGTTTTAACCCTTTTCTCTTCTCTTATCAGAAAGGATGCTGCGTCAAATGATGGAGGCCGCCTCCAAGGGAACCCAGGAAGTCCTAGAAACAGCCTCCKAAGAGGTGGCCRTTCCACCGCCTGTCCCCATCCAAAGTTCTGATCCTTCTCAAGCATAGGGCCCCAGCCCTTCTCAGGCTCCGGGCTCCAGCTCTTCACAACTACCTCCTCGCGCCTCTGCCGCTAGGAGCCTTTCTTCTMGATCCGAGGAGGATGTTCTCCCTCTGTCCAAGAGACAGCGAATAGCCCAGGGCAGTCGGGCATTAGTAGCCTCTTCTCCCATTYCTCGTACTGKCCCCATCACTCGRAGTGCTCCCCTTCCCATCAACTCAATTCTCAACTGCTCCGGAGAGCTGGCCGTCCAATACATGCYTCYGCAGATGTTACCGGTAGGCCAMCCTGAGCTGGAAAAGATGTCCGATCGRYAGCTTCTGGAGTCTTGGTGTCAAGATGAATCTCGAGTAAGTCTTATATCCTTTTACCTCCATCTTTTATCACTTACTAGGCTTCCARTCAGCTAAGCATCAATTTTTTCCCGTGATCAGGCTCTCTCCAAGAAGGCCCTCCTGGCCACTCGAGCTACCAGATCCATGGTCCAGTTCGACGTGGTCAAGGAYAATAAAGAGTTGGTTGTGAAAGCAGATCGCTTCAAGGCTCTGGAGAAAGAGTGAGGAYTTGATCTGAAAAAGTAAAGGGAAGAGCTGCAGGGGCTAAAGGATAAGCTCAAGGGGATAAAAGCAGAGCTAGTCYAGGTGCGAAAGGCTCAGGCCAAGATGATTYAGACCGTGCGTTCCGAGGCGAGGGATGAGGSCTTGGCCGAGMCTAGGAGCCTTACTGATGAGGCTCTGGKAAAAGCCAAYGAAGGGTTTGAGACCGAGTACTTAAACTCCGAGAAAGGCTTGAGATTGGTTCAGTCTGCTCGGGAGGAGACCCGTGCAGCTTTTCTAGGATCCAAAGAGCTCTATTCGCTACTTTGTGCCAGAGGCTATGCGCTTCTTCCACTTTGCCTTMGACGAGCTAGCGAAKTGGGCCTTAGGTAATRCAGGGGTTCCCCTTAATCGAGACCTTACTTTGAAGAGCTTTCCCGAACCAACCTCGTTCGCCTATGCCCCTGAGCTAGATCATCTGCACACCYTGGGGGCYGCTGAGTTTGATGAGCACGTCTTTTCTAAACTCCGTTTTCCTTCATCTGAGCAGTCTCAGCCAGACCGAGCTGGTGTTCRTGATTCTTCTCCCTCCCCAACCTTCGCCYGTCTGGGTGAACTGCCTGGTGGGGCTTCTCCGGGTGCCTTAGCCGAAGATGCTGTGGACCAGCTGGCGGCGGAYCTAGATGCTGATCTAGGAGCCGAGACTTAGGCCTTTAGGACAGCTTGTTTTCTTTTTGRTAGACCTGTGGTTAGCCTGTGTGGCTGGTCTGACTTTTGCTGTCTTTGAACTTGTTTTTTTTAATAATCTTGATAATAATAAATGCTCTTTTGTCTTATAATGACTCTTGAGTTCCTAGGGTTTCCTGATTTTCTGGAAACCCTAGTACATTTTGATTCCTCGGCACGTGCCACTATTCRTTTATATACATGTATGTATGGCTCATTTTTCRTCWGTTTTCTGAAATGTCTTCTTCTCCTCTACTKGAAGAACTTGACCTAGTGAAGCGAAAAAACATCTCCTTGGTCGTCGAAAAATTCAAGCTTTTRGATCAACTYACCATGCTCAAAGAAAAGCTTGGCTACCTCTACTGTCTCCTGGAGAGCAAAAGACAGAAGAAACYTTATTACAAGCGAMAATGGGCCGAGATGCGTCAGCTGAACCGCCAACTGCAGGAGGAGAGGGCCGACTTGACCGAATCGGTGAACCGCTTGACCGTCGCCGCCGGCGAGGCTCATGCTCTCTCAGAARGGGCTGACAAATACCGCCAGCACTTTCATGAGGCAGAATGTGAGCTTTGGCYTGTTCGACGAGCTCTGGCCTCAGATCGGAGGGCTCCTCGTGGATGAACACCTGCATTCGTKTTTTTCATTTTCTACATCCTGTAATCAAAATTGCCAATCTGTTTTTCTTTTTTTTGTATTTTCCCAGAACTTYATGAATGAAATGTCTTCATAATATATATGTTGGAATTTCTCCTRGAAGAGTCATGAAAAGTAAGGCTTTTTAATGGAAACCAATCCTGGTGCCTTGCCTATTTGTATGCAATTTTTCATCCGCCAGAATATCATGATAAATATAAGGGCTTAAAAATTTTAATCYACTCATTTCTGTTCGAGCATGCGAATTGTTTTAGCCAATCCAAGTTTATTAGACTTACCCTCCAAGGCCTCCGCCTTTAATAAGGTCTTTCTTAAGGCTGATCAACCAAAGCAAGCGCTTCACGAGCTTTGGGCTGTCAATCAGGTCAGGAATTAATGCGAGTCTGCATACTTAGCCAGTTTTGGCGTACCTGTTTAAACAAGTAAGAATATTTAATGGGCGGTCGCCCTAGGTCAATCCTGGCGCTTTTGGCAACCAGGTCAAGGGATAGCATGGGCATCCGCCCTTGGCCAATCCTGGCTTAAACTGACAATCAGGTCATGAAATCGAGGGCATCCGCCCTTAGCCAATCCTGGCTTAAACTGACAATCAGGTCAGGAAATCGAGGGCATCCGCCCTTAGCCAATCCTGGCTTAAAATGACAATCAGGTCAGTAAATCGAGGGCATCCGCCCTTAGCCAATCCTGTCTTAAACTGACAATCAGGTCAGGAAATCGAGGGCATCCGCCCTTAGCCAATCCTGGATTTTTGAAGAAGGCGCATTAAAACTGGCAAACGAGAATGATCCTGCAATATTATTCAATAAGGGATTTGTATTAATAAATGACAAGAGATTACAATTATGCATAAAATTTTCGCAAATTAGCAATATTCCATGCACGAGGGATTTCAGTCCCATCCAATTCTTCTAATTTATAAGCYCCTCCTGRTAAGATTTGGATGACTCGGAGCGGCCCTTGCCACGAGGCATCCAGTTTTCCCTTCGCCTTTCCCAAATCAGCTCTCCTCAAAACKAGGTCTCCTACCTGGAARTGCCTCTTGATCACAGACTTATRGTATGTTGCCTTCACCCTTCCTTTGGTATGRGCCATTCTGACAGCAGCTCGATCCCTTTTCTTCTCAATTAAGTCCAGAGCATCCTGAATTAATAGCTCATTCTGTTCTTCAACAAAATTATYAACTCGATGAGTCTCCATGCTAATCTCGGCAGGCACCACAGCATCCATACCATAAACTAGGCTGAAAGGCATTTCCCCTGTGCTTTCCTTTGGATTAGTTCTGTATGCCCATATAATTGAATTCAGCTCATCCACCCATCTGCRTCCAGCTCTCTCCAGACGTGTCTTGAACTCGTGCACCAATATGCGATTGGTGACCTCTACTTAACCGTTAGCCTGGGGATGGTAGAGAGATGTGAAGTGCTGGTCAATTTTTATCTTTGCGCACCAAGCTCTAATTCTGGCACCCATGAACTGGGTGCCATTATCCAAGACCAGAATTCTGGGGACGCCAAATCTGCAAACAACATTTTTCCATAAGAACTTCATGACCGCATCCTCTGTGYTTTTTTCRAAGGCCTCGGCTTCCACCCATTTGCTAAAATAATCAATTGCCACTATCAGAAATCTCTTTTGGGRGGGAGCCATAGGAAAGGGMCCGACCAAATCGACTCCCCACTTGGKAAACGGACAAGGAGAGCTCATCGTCATGAGCTCCTCCGRAGGCTTGTGTATCAACGATGAGTTCTTCTSGTATTTTTCGCAAGTACGAACAAAACCTTCTGCCTCCTTTCGCAGTTGTAGCCAGAAGTACCCCGCTCMCAAGATCTTACTTGATAGGGCTCTCARGCCCATATGGTTGCCACAACATCCCTCGTGYACTTCTTTAAGGACCAGGGCTCCTTCTCCCCGGCTTAAGKATCTTAAGAGGGGCTGTCCAAAACCTCTTCGGAACAACTCTCCTTTGACCAGACAAAATCTGYCAGCCCTGGTTCGTACCTTTACTGATTCRTTCTTATCCTCTGGKAAGACTCCCTTCTCTAGATATGCTTTTATGGGAGAGCGCCAGTCATKTCCTTCAATCACCGAGCACASCTGCTCTGTKCCAAAKTCTGCGTCTGCTTTTAGCAGAGTAATCACCCTTTCCCGGCAATCCGTAGCTGAGCTAGCTACCTTCGTTAGATAGTCAGCTCTTCCATTCTCTTCTCTGGGGATTTGCAAGACTGTCAGGGATTTCATATCCRTGGCCAAKTCTCTGAACTTGGCCAAGTACCTCTGCATGCTATCTTCCCTTGTCTCWAATTCCCCGCTTATTTATTTGCAGACGAGCTGGGAATCCACCCTAGCACAAATCTGCTCTGCCCCTAAATCTCGTGCCATCTGAACTCCTCTCAGGAGGGCCTCGTACTCAGRCGCATTATTYGATAGAGCATAATTCAAGTGTACGGCGTACTCAGTGGCTATASCTGCTGGGTCAATRAGAACTATTCCTGCCCCYCAYCCCTGATTTCCTACAMAGCCATCTGTAAAMATCGTCCATTCGTGCCTGTCATCGGAAGAGCTGGTCATTTCCTGCATGAGATCTGCTAGCGCCTGGGCCTTAATGGCTGTCCTGGCCTCGAATGTAATATCAAACTCGCTGAGCTCGATTATCCACCTGACCAGTCTTCCTGATGCCTCTGGTTTGTCCATGATGGCCTTCAAGGGCATATTGATCCGCACTACTATGCCATGTGAGAGGAAGTATGGGCATAGCTTGCGAGCCGTGCCCACGAGAGCCAGCATTGCCCGTTCTATTTACACATCCCTGACCTCTYCATCATGCAAGACCTTGCTCCAGTAGTAGACTGGTTTCTGCACCTTGCCTTCCTCTCGAAGCAAGACAGAGCTGACTGCCTACTGTCCAACAGATAAGTATATGATTAGGGGCTCTCCCTYGATAGMCTTTGTGAGCAAGGTCATGKCAGCCAGATGTTCTTTCAGCATCCTAAATGCATCCTCACACTCGCTATTCCACTGAAATTTGGCCTTTTTACGCAGGGCTTGAAAAAATGGCAAGCTCTTCTCAACCGAGCGAGAGACGAATCTGCTCAACGCATTGATTCGGCCTGCCAAGCACTGCATTTCCTTGACATTTRYTGGTGCCTGCATGTCCATAATAGCTCTGACCTTTTCTGGGTTAGCTTCGATGCCTTTCTCTGTCACCATGTACCCTAGGAACTTTCCAGCTCTGACCCCGAATGCATATTTCTTACGGTTGAGCTTCATCCTGTACCTCCTTAGGGTATCAAATGTCTCTCTCAAGTCGCRGACATGRGACGCTGCCTTCATGCTTTTTACTAGAATATCATCCACATAAACCTCCATGTTTCGTCCGAGCTGGCTCTTAAACATCTTGTCCACTAATCGTTGGTATGTGGCGCCTGCATTCTTGAGCCCAAACGGCATGACCACGTAGCAATACGTCCCCTTCGAGGTGATGAAGCTAACTCGCTTCCAATCCTCCTTCGCGAGCCTGATCTGATGATAGCCTTGTGAGGCGTCCATCATGCTTAGGAATTCACAACCAGAAGTGGAATTGACCAGCTGGTCGATCCTTGGCAAAGGYTAGTGATCTTTTGGGCAAGCACTATTAAGATCCCGAAAATCAATGCACATACGCCAGTCTTCCTGTGTCTTAGGGACCAGCACAGCGTTAGAGAGCCACTCAGGAAATTGTATCTCCTGGATATGCTTAGCTTTTAGCAATTTCTCCACCTCAGCTTCAATGATGGCCTCCTTCTCAGGCCCGAAGTTACGTTTCTTCTGTTTGACCGGCTTCATATAAGGGCTAATGTTAAGGTGATGCTCAGCCACCTATGGGTCAATCCCTACTAGGTCTTGAGGAGACCAAGCAAACACATTGGCACTGTCCCGCAATTGTGCCACCAGGTCTGTCAGTACTTCTGGACTGAGAGCCATTCCTACGCGGAGGACTCGGCTTTCGTCCCCCGGGACTACCTCKACTAACATCAGCCCTTCTTCTRTTCGAACCAGGTCTGGCCTCGGTTGCTCCACCCGAGCCCTCTTGCTCTGTCTTTCCTRGTCATTATTCCTCCTGATGCATTCAACATACGTCTGTCGTGARGCATACTGGTCTCCACTYACTTCCCCTACTCCTTCCTGAGCAGGGAATTTCAATTTCATGTGATAAATCGAGACTACAGCTTGAAACTTACTTAAGGAAGGTCTTCCCATCATTACATTATAGGAGGAGGCTGCGTCTACACCAAGAACCGAACTGTCTTGGTCTGTCTAAACGGCTCTTCTCCTAATGTAACTAGAAGGTTAACCGCTCCAAGAGGCTTCAACGCGCCTCCTGCGAATCCTACCAAAGAGGTGGTGACTTCCTCCAATTCCACATATAGATTCATTTTTCTAAGGCAATCATAGAACATAATATCCGCCGAGCTTCCTGTATCAACAAAGATTCTTCGAACATTATAATTGGCTATGGTAGCTGTGATGACCAGGGCATCCATGTGGGGATCTAGMATCCCGTCCTCATCCTCTGATCCAAAACAAATGTTTGGGCTCGYCGCCACTTGCCCCACTTCTCGCCCTTTCCTTATCAGATCTCGTGCAGCATGAACATAGCTATTCTAGGCTCTCTTGGAATGCTCATCCCACTCGCCCCCAGTGATCATTTGTATCTCCCCTTGAATGACRTGGGTCTTCTCATTCCTTCTTCCTCCACTTCGCTTACTATCTTTCTCATTCCTYTTCTGCCGAGGTCGYTCATTGTTAKGATAYGCAMGCCTGACTTCCTCCCTTCTCATCCTCACATACTCCTTAAGGTGCCCAGCTTGCACCATCCTCTCCAACTCATCCTTGAGGTGAGTGCATTGGTCTGTATCATGCCCATACTCATTATGGAAATGGCAYAATCGGCCAGACCTTTCCTTCCRGGGCTTTTGCGAGTAAGTCTTAGGCCATTTCAGCTCTMGGTGCCTCTCTATTGCCTGTAAAATTTCACCTTYCGTCGTTGCCAYAGGGGTATACCTYTCAAAACYAGGTCTCCCCCCAGAMAGGTCTGGCCTGGGCTTCTTCACTACTGCCCTGTCCTCTTTGTCATACCTCTCTCTCTTCTTCTCTCCCTCATCCTTGATTTTCAGGGTTTCCTCCAAGTGAATGTATTTTTCAGCTCTCTCCAGAAGCTCCCCAAATTTCGGAGCTGGCTTCACAACCAGCGACTGGAAAAATTCACCTCTCCTGAGGCCTTGCGCAAGAGCATTCACCAAGAGCTCTTCTGACGCAGAAGGCACTTCYAGCTTTGCATTAGTGAGCCGAATAATGTAAGCACTCAAGCTCTCACCCTCTTTCTTTTTCAGGTTGAACAGCTCGAGCGGCATTTTCTGGTACTTCCTGCAGCTGGTGAACTYGTGCAGGAAGGCCGAGCMGAACTCATCAAAATTGCTGATAGATCGTGGTTATCGGGAAGACCCGGCACATGACTGCATCTGAAAAACTTATGCACAGTCGCCGCGATCTCAAATCGGCTCAAATGATCCCACGGATCAGTGGTCCCACTATAATCAAAGCCTAGAGATCTGTAGGAAGCCGGCACGTCATCGCGCATGACCTCCTCGGTAAACGGCGTGCCTCTTCTCAACGGAACCGCGCCATCACTCGCCATTTTCCTCTTAAATTCTCTCACCTTCTTCTGCAGACTCTGCATCTGTTCAACTAGGCCTGGATTGGTCTGGCTTGATGTCTCGCTATCGGAAGTGGAGAAGTGTTCTTCCCTATCTTGAAGAGGAGTCTGATCAACACGCTGGTTGCGCAACGGCTCCGTTTCTGCCAGCGGGACCGTCCGATCCGGTCGTGCGCCAGACGGCGGTGTTGACATCTCTGCGAACTTCTTCTCCACGGCTGTTTCTACGGCCTTGCCGATGAGCTCGCACAGCTGCCTGAGGAGGACGTCATTGAACAATCTGCCAGCGGCAGGCGTTGATCCGCCAGAGGGGGGCGGCACGGTGCCTGAACCAACTGCAGATGATGGCTCTGCCCCCTCGGGCCTCGCCGTTGACGTTTCTGCCGACTGTGGCATACCCCTTGGCGCAGTGGAGCTGGGGGTTCCGTCGAGCTCCCCCACCAAGTCTCTTCGCAAACCATCTGAAGCCATAGAAAACCCTCACATCTTAGCTTGATCGCCTTCCCACAGACGGCGCCAATTATTTCGACCCAAAAATATGACCAATGTCAAAAATAACACCTGGAACCTGGAGCACCTTGCTATCCTGCACAAAAACACACGTTAGAAAGGACCACCAGTGGTTTTCCGGTGGAAACCTCTCCGATGCCTAAGTCAGTAAAGTCTATGAGGTTTATCTCAACAAGCAAAGAAGGAATGCACCAAAAATGACATACCTCTCTCAGCCTTGGGGCTGAGATATTTATAGCTTTTCCCAGTGGGGACCGTTTCCGGGATCTCGGAAACAAAGCCTGCAAATCGGGGGCCGTTTAAACAACAAACTCTGACAAGTGGTCCAACTTGTCCCCTCGCCGGGGGTAAGGAGGCCAGGTCTTCCCTAGTCCTAGTCTCCTTTCTGCTGGCAAGCCTGCCTTTATATTTTCAAGGTTCATCTTACAGGAGGTCTTCCATCAGCTCAGGATAACTCCCGGGCTGAGATAACGCTGCTCAGTTCTACTAAGCTCAGGACAACTCCTGGGCTTGGTTGACCCTTGCTCTGACCAGGTCAACCTCACCAAGCGTAAGCTGTCCTGAGGTCCCTTCTTTGGCAATCTGAATCCAGGTCTACCCCAATCCGGGTCTGGCCTATTCATGCCTCATCAGTCCCAGCCATTTGATACGCCTTCCTCCACTCGTATTTACAACTCTTATAAGAGTCTCGCATCGCTAAATATAATGCCGTCTTGATGGTATTCTCGTCGTATATACCTCTGTCCCACCACACCAATCCCTACAAAAGAAATACAATTACACAATATAATTAATCAATTTACTTAACACAAAACAAAATAAATAAACAAAATTACCCTAAAATGAGGCCACCACGTCTGACGATGGCTATCCGGGATGTGCTCGAATTTCCACCCTGCTGGGCGGATACGAGACTCGTGTATAGTCCTCAAATAGGTTGGCAAGTCCTTCGACAGAATTCGTAACCTAAAAATTAATAAATTTATTTAAATATATGTCAAATAATTAAATTATATATTAAACATATAACAAAATTGATTAAAATGTTACTTACCTATTTCCGAGCACGAATACTTCGATCTCGGTAGTCCTGACCTCTGTACTAGGAGTGCTCCCCGCCTCATCAGACGGGGTAGGTGGAACAGTATCATCAAAATCTTGGTCGGTGGCATCATCCTCATGGGGACCCGAGGACGATGAGTCGAGAGAAATCCGACGATTARGAGGACCCCTGCCAGGCATCTKACATACAACARAATTTTATTAWTAAATAAAATTAATTAATTAATTAATTATATATGTGTGTATGTATATATGATTGTTGGAATTATCATTAACACTCATAAAATCTTCGAACCTCAACACTAACTTTCAGACTCATCTTCGTAGCTTTCTTCGTCTTCTTCAGTTAATACTAGTTCATTGCTTTCTGAATCTTCTAGATCATCATTGAACGACTCATTGTGTTCGTGATTGAGAGGGTCGTTTAACTGGAAGTCGACATCCTCTAATTGTATTGCAGGAAATGTTTCTACAACATCTTCTGGGAATGAGTGTTGTTCAGGCACGCGAGGCTCAATATAATCCACCGTCGATCGAGCTTTAATTGGACAAGTTGCCCACCAATCTAGTTTGTCTCGCTTCAAACTCGGATYCGAACTYTACTGATCTTTCATGCACATCCAGTGAGMCAAATTTTATGGTGTGACAATCACCGGCCACGACGAGTATTGTTTTCCAAAACTTCCAAAAGGTTGAAATRCGTCTGTTTATAGACCCAATCTTACGTTTCGAGTTTCWGCGGRGAACTCTGGATGAGTTTGATCGAAGTGCCTCTAAGKCTCAGAATCTGACGGGTGACGCATGACACCATCCTCTACRGTATGTTTTACATGCCACCGCATATCTTTTGCCATTGTTTTAGATGCGTACAACCTCTACAGATGGACCGTTAGAGGAAAGTAAAACATCCTCTTGTACGGAACYAAGTTGGACTTGTGCCGTTTAGRTTGTCCCTTCTTTGCGGGTTTAAATTGTGGATGATCAGAAAAACTTGCACTTATCCAGATTRAAATCATCCTTCCAATAAATCATGCAGTTCTTCACGCATCAATCTATCTTCTCTACCGGTAACCCCATACCTCTCAACAACTTCTTACTTTCATAGAAAATATTTGCAACATTGTTGTCTTCTAGCACGATCTCTTTGATTAAATCAATAAATTGATCATAACATTTATGAAAAATGTCGTGCTCCGATTTCAGATTCATAAGACGGACAACTAAAGACAACCGATTGTGTTTCTCGCAATCGGGATACATAGGTTTTTTTGCAGTTTCGGAATATCAGAAAATTTATTCGCCTCGGGATTAGATGATTCATCTAACTCAATATCATTTATATCAAAATTGGGACCGACAACATCTTGCACCATATCGACGTATGCATTTGATGATGATCCCCCGACTTCAGTATCAGCAGGCGATGAGACGAGATCTGTTTCCCCGTGATGTATCCATATGTAGTTATTAGCAATAAACCCATTTGGTACCGAGGTGACATTTTATCTCATCGATAGACCTATAACTAGAGTTCCTACACTTAGTTCGTGGGAAAGGGCATTTTAGTTTATCATTATACCTCTCTGCAGAATCATGCGTGAGTGCAAATTGTACGAAACTATCTACACCGGCCTCGAACGCCAGATTTAGAAATCCGGCAATATTCCGTTTGTACATCCAACTACGATCAGCAGTCATCCTAAGATTTTTGAGTGTTATTCGTGATTCTAGAATCAATGGCTGGAAAAGAACGTGGCAAAATTTCGACATCATTACGAGAAGAATGAGTAATTTGAGTTATAATTGGTAAGGCTTCTATCTCATTCTAGAACGTGACATTTAGTAGTATGTATTATCTTAAAATATGCATTTTTCTTAGATTCAAAATTTCAGCAGCATCTCCCCTCAGTTCTCGTAGTACACGTATATTTCAGTGCACTCGAGAATAATTCATTAACCCATACTTTAATCCTAATTAGGCAATTAATTCCTAATTGACTCATAATTATATAATTAACCCTTAACTGCGTATAATTATGTATTAACCCCTAATGTAATTATAATTATGTAATTAACCACTAATTTATTTTAATTAATAACAAACTCGAATTTCAAACCCTAATCTCTAAATAAACACTAAACTTGAACACTAATTATCTACTAATTATATAATAAGTCAAAAACATATACACACAAAATATACAAAATTATAAAAATAAAAGTGAAAAACTAACAAAAATGAAACTGGACTTACCTCTTAAATCGGGCAGCGCTCCGTGGCAGGCAATGGTGGAGGTTGGGCGGAGGTTGGAGACTAGACGTGGCGGGTGGTGGAGGCGGCGGCTGTAGGGCGGCTATGCGGCTGGGATTCTTGGCGGCGACGGCGGCGGCACCTTCTACTCCCTTCGGGAGGCGATGGGAACGGGAAGCCCGGCGCGGCTGCGAGGCGGCAGCGATGGGTCGGCGACGGTGGCCAGGGGGTTGGACGATTTTTTTTTTCATTTTGACAGAATGAAGCGGGGAAAAAGGGTGGGCCGGTTTTTAGGGTTAGAATCCTGACGGGCAAGACCGTCAAGATTAGCGGTACTTATACCCTGACGGGCAAGGCCGTCAACGTATATATATATATAAATATATATATATATATATATATATATTATATATATATATATAATATATATATATATATATAATTAAAAATTATACGCTGACGGGCAAGGCCATCAGCCTATATATTTTTGATTTTTTTAATTAAAAATTATATCCTGACGGGTTAGACCGTCAGGATAATTAAACGGGATAAATTTCCGCTCTTTCCCTAATGGCCTATTGACGGGTATAGTTGCTGACGGTCTAGGACGTCAGTAAAACCGCCAGTAAGCTTTTCCGAT
>BMAC01000339.1:103665-133388 GCA_014905375.1 Phtheirospermum japonicum
CTCATATAGGGTCGCAACCTCTTATGTTTTTGTTAGTTGCGCGTTATCTGATAGCTCGGTTATGGGCTTTATAAATATTAGGCCCGAATAGGCTCATATGGGTCCCAGCGGACTGTATGGAAAGAATCACAGGCCCAGGCCTATAGGCTTATTCTTGTAATTTAAACGAGAGATCCATTATTTATGTGAACTTAGCATACAGGAAAAATCATAATTCTAGGTCGGTCACGGTATWTATGGAATTGTGGTGGGAGAAGGAAACCCTGACTTGGGGAGGACTTCTCTTGTCTCTATAAAAGGGGTGCATACCTCTCTTTTATTTTTAAGTTGCTTTATGAAGGATTGATCTCTCAAAATATCTCTCATACTATCTGACTTAAGCATCGAATGACTTTCGACGGGGCCGTCCTCCGCCTTGGCTGAAGGTGTTATTTTGCAGGATCGGTTTGGTCGCCAAGAGGCTTTTTGGAGGCTTATCAGGTCGCTGTGAAGGAGATTAGAAGTTATTCATGTCGCTGATCTCTTATTTGATGTTAGTACTCCTATTCTTGGTAACCAATCTTTTTGGTTTTATCAAGTGGCGTGGGAAAGAGGGACATCGAGTCCTTGAGCAAAAGACGTGAGATACACAATTTTCATAGGTTTAAAATCTGACTGCGCTATAAATTTGAAAAATCGTTTTCTATCGTTTCAACCGTTCGAGGTCATAAAAATCCTATAAAGAATTTTAAATAGAGTTGATCCTGTTTCTCAAAACTGTTTGTCTAGTTTCTTTTAAAAATTAAATTATGCACAATCTAACCAATTGGATGAAGCTAAATTTGGATATAATATTTATGATATATAGTGGTTAAATCTGAATGGTGGTGGAGATCGGGTTTGAAGGTCTGTGGGCGCGAGTAAGGGTTGCGATGCTCGCATCTTACTTATCGATTATTTTTATGATCATARACTAACGGACTGAGAGCAGGTCTATTTGTTTGTATTAATATTAGTTTTTGAGGGTTACTCTATGTGTTGKCTGGAATTTAACCCGGGAATGGTCAATGCAAATAAACGCGATGAGGTCAAGTGTCCAAATATTCAAGGTCGATTTATTTTGTTGCTCGAAGTCTAAGGAGATAAGGCCGCGTATCAACCGAACGCAACAAAATCACCAAAAATCAAAATAAGTATTTATTTTCTTTTAAAATTGAAAATATCCAAATTGGGGTCATGTACGTCAATAATAGGTATGAATTGTGATGGTTTCATGGGTAACAATGGTGATGATATGGTTTGAAATTATGGGGATATGRGTATGGTTTGATTCTATATGGTTTGAAATTACGGAGATATGGGTATGGTTTATTTGATTCTATATGGTTATGGGGATACACATACATTTTATTTGATTCTTTACTATTTAAATGTGTGGGGTTATTTGTTTAGAGGAATAAATTGGTATCAGTATATGGATTATGATTATATTTTGCATATAAATTATTTATTTAATTTGTTGGATTTTTATTTGGTATTTACATGCCATATATGGTCTGCGTGTCTTGATTAATAATTGTGATTATGGATTCTTAAATGGGATGATGGATGTTTCTTATTTGGTGGGGGATCAAGACTATTTTTTGATTAACTTTAAACCTTGAATTTATGTGTGATCATATATTTGGTGGGGATTTATGTGCATAGAGGAARGACTATGAGTGTCATGATTGTTTAATTCACGTTTTTGTAAAGGAAAAATTCGAATTTTAATTCATCTATAGCACTTTGGAACCTCATGTTGTGCTAATTATATATAATTGAGAACTCTTATGTGGCAATTCATAAGGGTCGATGGGGTGGTAATCATACATGGAGTTGGATAGTTTGGTCTTGAAATTCTTTCACGGGTTTGATAGAATGGATGATGYGTATTAATTATGCATGGAGAATGCTAGTTGGATTTATTTTATATGGTTTTGTTTTATGGGGATATGCATGTGGTTTAACACTTGACTGAGGGGACTTATTTAATTCTATATAACTATAGGGATGCGCGTAATGAAAAAGTTACTCTAATAAAGATAAATAAGATGAGTCTTGGCTAAAAATTTATCACTTATCAACTCCCAAGGTGCTTGAATYAGTAGGTACATGCAAACACACTAAGAATTGCTCATCCTTGCAAATTCCCGTATGAAACCACTGTACTGCCACACTTCGGTAAAATAGCAATAACTCACTCTTGGATTATCATTTTTGAGATCRGGTTTTTGTATTGGAAGCTAGACTTGTWGGAATTTKCAGTGGTATATATTTTGTTATTTAATTTATTACCAATCAAAGCAGTTAAATTCTCAAAGTTGGTATATGTGTTGAAAACTCCCGWGTRAATTTATTTGATCATGTATGGCTTAATGGTGATATGGTGTTTATGGTTATATTCTAATGTGGTTTATTTGGATTAATATGGTATATGGTTTTGTATTGATGTGATGAGGACGAATTATACTTTTTATAATAATGGTTTTGAAAATTGACCTCCCTCCAGCTCGCCTCACAGACTGGAGCAATTATTTGAGTTTTAATGTACAGGTTCATTGAGGATTAACTAGACCCGCAAGATTAATTTAATATTTATGGGTGGTTAATTTATGAGTTGCCCAACATGTAACTCGYACATGGGTAACCCAATGCGAAGAGGTCGCCAATATTGAAGGTCATGTACCAGGTCGCGCATCCAAACATTCACAAAAAGGTAATCGGGGAATTATGCTACCTAAAAACAAAAAGGTCGCGTAGTTGGATATTCGAGGAGAGGTGATTTTTCCTATGGCATCAATATGAAAATGTATCGGGTACGCTCTTTAAAATCTCGTGAAAGGGACGGTTTCCAATTTTCTGCCTTACTTATTTTTTATGTGGTTGAACATGGGGGAATAGTTGATTTATGCYATTTAATATGGTTCACTTAAAGTGATAAAATWTATTTGGGACTGTTTAAAWYGTTATGGTGTGTGATTTAATTTAAATGGTTAAGGTCTGGTCACAAGTTTGGTTTATGTCGTATTCATTAATGGTTTATGGATTGATGGTTTTATGATCTAAGTTATGGCCATATGTATAATTAACATGTTAGGGTCTCTGCGACCTCGTTAAGGTCTTCGCGACCTCATTACGGTCTCCTACGACCTCATTATATAATACAAGGTATGGCTTTGTGGTTATGAAAATGTTTAAGCCTCAACYGCCAGATATTTGATGAATATGTTTAWGCCTCAGTGGTCAGAMATTTTATGAAAATYTTTAGGCCTCAACGTCCAGAGAGTTTATGAAAATGTTTAACCCTCGATTGACTTAYTTACCCTCGGGGYAGAACACTTATTTGAACCCTTCGGGGRGGGATGTTATTATTTAWTTACCRTTCGGGGCGGGATGTTATTATTTATTTACCCTCCGGGGCAAGTTATTATTTTTTGAACCCTTCTGGGCGAGCTATCTATTTACCCTCCGGGACGAGTTGTTATTTTGAACCCTTTGGGGCGGGCTGTTTTTGTGTTTTACCCTCCGGGGCGGATGTTGGTTTTAATACCCTTCGGGGTGGGCTGTTTTGTGTTTTACCCTTCGGGGCGGATGTTGGTTTTATTACCCTTCGGGGTGGGCTGTTTTGTGTTTTACCGTTTAGGGTGGATATTGGTTTTATTACTCTTCGGGGCGGGTTGTTTTGTGTTTTACCCTCCGGGGCGGATGTTGATTTTGTTACCCTTGGGGGCGAGCTATTTTATGTTTCACCCTCTGGGGCGGATGATGGTTTTACGTTGTACCCTTCGGGGCGGCTGGTTGTTTTATTACCCATCGGGGTGAATGATTGTTTCATAAACCGATGCTTGTATAGGTCGGATGATTTTTTTATTACCCTTCGGAGCAGATGGTTGATTCATAAACCGATGCTTGTGTAGGTCGGCTGATTATTTTATTACCCTTCGGGGTGGATGGTTGTTTTATTACCCTTCGGGGCGGATGGTTATTTTTATTACCCTACGGGGTGGGATGGTTACTTTTTGACTTAAAGTATGTTTGACTTACATACTTGAGGTCGCTTATGGGAAGTATATGTTTGACTTACGTATTCTTCCCATATTTTTATAATTTTGTGTGCCTTAGAACATATTTGATTTATATGTTCCTTTATGTGAGTTAGGTTCAGCTTCTCTTGGCTAGTTTTTATATAGCTTATAATTTGCTGGGTTTTTGTGGTTTTTGATTCGATCATGTTTGTTTTACATGTTCTTGGTAGACTATGTGCTTGTTATTCTGTTTGATTGATCTTGCGACCTATGTGTAAAACAGGTTTATTTGGCATTTCTCTTTAACATGTTTGAACTACTTGGTTGCATTAACTTGGGGAATTACATAGTTTTCTTGGTCGCCTTTGGTTTAATTTAGTTGGTACGATCTGGTTGTTTCATCTTATTTGCACATGGGGACTGAGTAGTTTTCTCAGTCCCATGTTAGTGTTATATGGTTGCACCTGGATTGTGTATGGTCTAAATGTTTTATTTGGTTCAAAATATTCAAACTCGGGGGACTGAATGATTTTTATGGATATGGGTTGACGCTTATATTAGGTCGGCTATGGCTTTATGGATGGATGGTTTTATAGCTAAATTTGTGAAGAATATATTTGATTAATATATTACTTGCTTCATCATGTGTTTAAGGTAAATGTGTTTGATTAACATATTCCTTACGGTGTTTTATTGGGATGTCTATATGGTTATATTTAATTAGGTATATTCTTATGATTACTTGATTGTATATGTCGATGCGACCTAATTGAATTATATTACTCTAATTATTTAGACATGGAGGGCTGAGTAGTTTGCTCGGTCACTTATGATGTCTTTATGGTTTATGGGTTTTATGGGTGACCTATTTTAGGTCGATGATGTCTTTATGGTTTATGGCTTTATGGGCGACCCATTTTAGGTTGATGATTGTCTTTATGGTTTATGGTTTTATGGGTTTCTATACTTTTATGGTTAGCAAAAGCCTCGCTGGTATTAATGGTTATGGAATGATGCTTAAGTAATAAATTATGCGGAGATGCACCTTATGATTTTATGAAATGGTTTATGATATTATGGCTCTCATGGTTATGAGCTGACATTAAACATCCAAGTTGGTAAATATGCCTGGTTTTTGTATGGATTTTATGAGGCGACCTCCCCTTTTAGAAGAGGCAATCTTTTTATAAGGGGAGCGAGCTGTTTTGGGAGTGTTGAGCTCTCGTATAGGAGTAACGAGCTCTTATATGAGGGGTGGCGATCGCCTATCAAGTAAATGGTATTATAACAGCTCGGTATTGAGTGATGGACTTTATGGTTAATGTAATCTTGGCCCTTGTTGGGCTATTATGGATTATGGTATGAGGTCCCTGATGGACTAATGAAATGGTTTATGGTTGTATAGGCAATGCTTAATTAATTTCTCATGGCTATGCTTTCTGGTATGGGATGACTTTTTTTAGGTCGGGTAAATGACTTATGGTGTTTTAACTATCTGGAAACGCATGATTGTATTTTTTTGGATTATTGTGCCTGAGTACGACTTAGGTCGCAAATTGAAGGTTTTATGGTCTCAGGTCGATGGGTGCATTAGGTTGACAAATATGAAATCTGGGTACTTATATGCGACCTCTTCTTCTGGGAGGAGCATTCTTCCTGGGGTTGAGCGAGCTGTTTTCAGAGGTCGCGATTTTATGTGGTAAACTCTTATTAGATAAATAGTATTATAGCTCGTACGACGAGTTGGGTTATTCTAAAATATGGTATGGTAAGCTGGAAGTGTGATTTATTTATGGTTTATGRTTAAGTTTTTATTATGATTTCTGATGGTTGCGTTCTTTTTACCTTTATACATATTCAACCTGATTTCGTATCTCAATCAGCCAAAATATGGGGGACTAGCTGATACGACACTAAAAATGCATACGTAATATATGTGGGTATTTATGGTAAGCGACCTCATTTCTTGGAAGGAGCATTTCTTCTAAGAGGTGGGCGAGTTGGTTTATAGAGTAGCGACCTGAAATATGAGGATGAGTTCTCATATAGGGTCGCGACCTCTTATACTTTTGTTAGTTGCGCGCTGTCTGATAGCTCGGTTATGGGCTTTATAAATATTAGGCCCGAATGGGCTCATATGGGGTCCCGACGGATTGTATGAAAAGAATCACAGGCCCAGGCCTATTCTGGTAATTTAAGCGAGAGATCCATAATTTATGGGAACTTAGCATACACGAGAAATCCTAATTCTATAATAAAACTATAATTTAATACCGATACCGTACCGGATATGTCAGTATACCAAATTTTTGGTAAATTACACGACACATACCGTACCTTACCGATATACCGGCATGCCGAATTCATGGACGGTATAGGTATTATACTGTTTCATACCGAACGCAACAATAATAAATATTACAATAATTTTTTACCGAATACCGATATATTACCGATATTTTTGGCCGAATACCGAAATTTTTCGGTATTTAAGTACATATACCGAAATATCAATATTTTTTTCGGTATTTTGGTATATACCGAATTACCGATTTTTTGTTATTCTTATACCGATACCGTACCATAATATTTCGGTATTGATACCTTACCGTACCGAATATTACGGTATACCAAAAATACGGTATTTTTTGTTATTTTTTTGATACAGTAAATACAGTATTTCGGTATTTCGCTATTTTTTTCCCACCCATAATGCAAGTCACGGCACATCCTTTATGGTCGTGAAACATCTTTTCTATTTATTGTGTGCCTGCAAAAATAAAGAGTGCAAAATGATCCTATTTTCATAAGAGGAAAAGTAAAGTTTAGTTGAGGTAGAGCATTAATGAGTATTTGATAGTAGTCGGAAATACGCAATAAATGGGTAACAATCGTTTTGTTTTTACGTGCTACGAGGGCAAAACCAATGTCAAAAGTATTTTTATCTCAAAATTTCTAATTTTTATTTTTTACATCAGTTATTTTAAATCTATCAATCGTATTTTATCTTATTTCATTTTTTAGATGTTAAATACCACCAAAACTAAATTTTATTATTTTTAAATTATATATAACCACAATTTTCAATTTTATTAATATTATATTATTTTTAACTTTTAAATTATTAGTATATAGCAAAATATATATTTTAAAATAAATTATTAACACGTAATCTCAATTTCACATGAAAATTAATAAATTCTTTATTATTATTTCATTAAAATCAAAAATAAGTAAAATACATCACTCATATTTCTGTTTCCTGCAAGGGCGGATTTAAAGTATACTGTGGGGGACCATGGCCCCTGCCCGATGGGAGAATGTTCCAAATGTAGGGCCTCCACAATATAACAAGTAAAGTAGTTGGTCTAGTGGTAAGCTAACTCATTTAACCTTTAATTGATCCATTGTTCGAGTTCCAGACCCTTACTATTTCTTTCCTTTTTTTTTTCCCAGAAAAAGAAAATAAAAATACAGAAAAGACGGCGTACAAACCAAAAAAAGAAGGAAAGGCTCTTATGTATTACTTAAACCAACGGCAGGCAACAAAGAAAGAATAAAAAAAAAGGGAACACAAACAAATTAAGGAAATAAAGACGCTTTTAAAGCATGCAACAAAAAGAATAAAAAAAAGGGGGGAACAAAATAGGCTTGAATAAGCAATCTTTCGAAACAAGGTCCGGAAATAAAAGAAATAATGCAACGCTCAACATTCAGGTGCCGTCTTCCCCATCGTTTAGACATGTGTATTCAAATATCTCTTTTAAATTTTATATATATATATACAAAAAAAAAATTATATCCGGGACTTATTATTTTGGTCGAATTTTTATAAAATTCGGGACTTCAACCTACAATGGATTGAGAAATTGAGATGAATAAATATTAATTGTTGTTTGTTGGTCGAGTTTTTAGATGAAATTCGGGCCTTCAATCCATTGAGGGTTGAGAAATTGAGATGAATGACTATTAAATGTTGTTTTTGAATCTTGTTATGAAATATGGATTGATTTATTGGTTGATTGGTCCTATTTTATAATTTTATTTTATTTCTTGTGATTAATTGCTATTTTTGTTCAATATGAGTTTCGAGACTTGTTTCTGATAAATTGATAGTTATATTGTTCGTTAGGATTTATTTACTTCAAATGGAGAAATCGGCTACGCTTGATAATTATTTTTCAAGAAATAATTTTATATTTTAACTTGTATTTATATTTTTAATCGTGTTATTTTTGTTATACAATGTGCCACAATTTTTTTTTTTGTTCCTCTTAATAAGTGGCCCCCCGAAATTTATGATCCTGGATCTGCCCCTGGTTTCCTGTAATGTTTTATCTAGATTTTGGGAAAATATTATTTTATTTTTTACATGATGTGGGCCATGTTTCTATTTTGTTTTCATCTATATTTCAACACATCAAGTGTGTGTAGCAAAAAAAGGATTTTTTTTTTAATTCGAAAAGAAAAAATGATTCCTAGCCTCTGTGTGCGAAAGAAAATGTTTTTTTCGACTAAAAGCTAATGATCATTTTTTTAAAGAAAATTAGAGTTTGGAAACACTCGCATTGTCGGTCACAGCACATTTGCATGCAAATAATATTTAAAATAATTGAAAATATTCAGATATCTTTAGTTTTAAGCAGAAGCAACAGTTTTTTCTTTCACCATGAATTAATATTAAATAATATACTGATACGGTATCAAATATTCACGTCCGTTATATACAGGTATTTATTGCAATTTGCAAGCGACCTTATTTCTTAGGAGGGGCAATCCTTCTAGGAGTTGAGCGAGCTGTTACAAGGAGTAGTGACCTGATGTATAAGAGTGGCAAGCTCTTATGCGAGGTAGCGAGCTCTTATCACTACTGGAAAACTGCCGTTAAATATATTTTTACGGCAGTTTTTCAGAAAACTGATGTTCAATCTATAATTTAACGGCGGATATCTTAAAATCGTCGTAGAATCCTACAATTTATGGCAGTTTACATTGAACTGCCGTAAAAACTCACCTATTCTACGGCGGTTATTTGTGAACCGACGTAAAAACTTGAGGCCAGCTGATTTTAACGTCGGTTCACAAACAACCGCCGTAAAAACTCACACATTCTACGGCGGTCATATTAGAACCGCCGTAGAAAGTGGATATAATTGTATTAAGTCCAGTGGATCTAACGGTCTTACGTGTAGACTAAATCTAATCTAACGGTACAAAACATGGACAATGCATCAATCTGCGTATAACCAAAACAAACAATAAGAACAACCAATTTGTAAAATATACATCTCGATCCTTCATTTTTCTTCCCCAATTTCATTGTCCGAACATAAATTTCTCCTCCCTCGGATCCTCGGTTTGACAATCCGACGTGCGGAAACCGGCGACAGCGTGCGACTCTCCGGCAACCATGAGCAACGTGCGACTCTCTGACTCTCCAGTTAGGGTTCGTACGTGCAGCGATAGTGGTGATGTTGGTGACTTCAGTTTCAGCGATCTACTCAAGTCTTCCAAGTAATTCTTCTTTTCCCCCTCTTAATTACGCATCTATATTGGTTATTACTTATTGCACTGTTTCTGGAAAATTTTATTGTGTTTTTCTGAGATTTTTGAATTCAGATTGTTTTTATTTATTCATTTATTTTATTTTTATAGAGATGAAGGTCATAGCAGCTTACGTGTAGGCAGTTTTGGGTGGTAACGTCTCACCATCAGTAGAGGATTTGACGAAACTACTTAGCTTAGGTTCATTTCTGCTTTTTCCGTATTCAAGTTATTAATTGAATTCTTTTAAATGCTTAATCTTGTTATAGAGTACGATTTGATTAATTTGGGATCTGGGCTAGGGTTTTGGGTTCATAAACTAATGCATTGGCGAGTGTTCATTAGTGACAACATATTATTGTGTTAAGGGGTTCGATATCGATCAAATCTCACCGCCGGAAAGTTACCAGACAGTGGTGATTTTTGCTACCGGGTCCGGAATTAGGTAAATAAACAACATACGATTTGGATTCATATAAATTTTGCTCAATTGTTAGTTTCTCGTTTATTTATTTATCAAAATTGGAATTATATTTGGTTTGTTTAAGCGAATTTCATTATGTGTTCTTATTAAACAATGATACTTTTTTTTTGGCTTGTTTGGATCTTCTAACTTCATTAAAACGTGGAAATGATGGCATAATGTAAAAGGTTTGAGCAGGAAGTAGTGTTGGTTGCCATGGGATAGAGGTTTGAAAAAGATTTCCTAAATAAAAGAAGAGGGCCTCTGTCCGTGCTCGAGTCTTACATCGGACATTCGCATCCTCTTCGATAACAGTATTTCCATGTGCTCAAAGCTAGGTAATGGGTTGTATTAAAAGGCGTGGATTGCATCCTAGTATTGGATTGCAATTTAGACTTCAGCCCGATAAATTTTTCATGCTTCGATCCCATGCTCCGATTTAGTCAAGCTATCATCACTCTTTCTGCATTGATCACTCATCCTGTTCTTTTAAAAATGGCATAGATTAGTTCACTTCTTTTAATTCTTGTTCTGTTGTGCTGGCTATTTTTGTTGTTTTTTCAGATGATGGTTAGAATTGGTGCAGGTACGTATATCTTTTGGCGTGTGCGATATAATGATGATAATTACATATGATTCTTGTTTTGTTTAATTAATTAATGATGCTTGATATGTCCCATAAGTTGATTTTGGGTAAATAAGCCTGGGCTGGATTGAGTTAATTATACAGAAGAAGAGGTGTATTTCCAAATGAAGGATAAAGTTAATTCTGGCTCACCTTGGCTGTTAACTCTGTTATTCTCTTTTATATATATTATATATATATATATATAAATGGCATGAAATTAACTAATAATTGTTGTTCTGACTATTCTTGTTAGCTGCTTTCATTTTATTGATGCCATAAGTTGGTTCTTTTTTTGAACTTTCTCTGTGTGAGCTGCTTCTTTATTCAGAATGTGATCTTTTTTTTTTCTTTTCTTTTCTTTTTTTGGTGCAGAATGAAGTGTGTTGGGATGCGATTATGGCGTACATGTTGCGGTTATTGTGATGCGGCTATTTTTCATTTGTTTGTTCGTAGATATATGTTGATCGATAAAGACGAGATCTGAAATAATTCTGAGAAGCACTTTTGTTGCTTGAATAATGCGAATTTTTATATGGGGTTGTTTGTTTTAACTGGGGAAAGGGGAAAAAAAAAAGGCATTTGGAGAATTTTGTGCGTTTTGGGGTCCATGTTTGCATATTTTCTCTATTGATTTTGATGAACTAAACATGTAAGTTTAAATTTTTTTTTTAAAGTGAATGTGTGTATTTCACATAGTTTGGTTCCAAGTAATAGATTTGATCATGATTGGGATAAATCTGATCATGCTTATACATGCTGACATTGGTGCACCTGCTTTCATTTCTTTTTTTTTAATTTTTTTTTACTACTTTCTAGAAGGTATTTTTCAAAAACTTCCGTAAAATGTCCGTTCTGGAAAACAGACTTTATAGAAGGTATTTTTCAAGAACCACCATTAAAAGTGATACTTTCTACGACGGTTCAAAAACAACCGTAAAAAGGGCGGTTTTTAACGGCGATTCAAAAACCGCCGTTAAAAGCCCCCTGGAACCGCTGTTAAAACTGCTTTCTGCAGTAGTGATGGTACAGGTACTATTATACCAGCTTGGTGCCAAGTAGTAGCTCGGAGTGCTGGGCCTCATGGTTTTTGGTCCTTAACGGGCTAATATGGGTTGTCTTGTGGGGTCCCGACGGATTACACTCATGGACAGAATTATAAGCCCATGGCTATTTTGGTAATTTAGTGAGAGTTCTATTATTTGTGGGAACTTAGCATATAGGGGGAATCCTGATTCTAAGTCGGTTGTGATATTTATGGTATTATAGTAGGAGAAGGGAACCCTAACTTGGGGAATACTTCATTATCTATATAAATAGGACTCGGGTTTCATTCTTTTCTCTAAGTTGATTTCATATCCTACTTTTTTGAAGCTCTCGCATCTCTTTCGCACTCGCTAACTTAAGCATCGGAGGGCCTATGCTGGGGTCGTCCATCGCCTTGGCATTGGGTGTTATTTTGCAGGATCGATCAGGTCGCCATGAGTCTTCTAGAGATAATCAGGTTGTTGATCACGTATTTGGAGCTAATTAGGTCGCCGAATACAAAATTCAGGTTATTAATCTATTTTCTTGAGGCACCAATCTTTTTGGTCGCATCAATTGGCGCTGTCTGTGGAAAAGAGGGACATCGAGTCCTTGAGAAAAAGGCGTGAGACTATTCATAAACACAACATGAAAGGAAGAACTATACCACCTAGGGTCCTGGATTTCGGTCCCTGGTCAAGCAAGGCAAAGGAAGCAAACAAAGACGCAGACAAAGACAAATAAACAAAGGGTGGTCCAACACCTCCCCTGGGAGAACCGACGGTTCAGAAGCCTGCCACCACACCACCACTTTCACCAGGAAGGAGAAACACAAACAAAACAGGAGAAGAGCCTCAGAAAGAGGGTCCCTAAGATTACCAGAAAAAGGGCGATCCACGTAGGAACGACAGAGTGGAAGGAGTTTCCAAACGATAAACCTTTTTATGTTGACAAGGGACTCTTGGAGGGCTTAATGGGATTGATATCTCTAGATAGACAAAAGGAGATGGAAGAACTTCTGAAGGGGAAAGCACCCAAGGATGACAAAGGGAAAGGAAAGGTTGACCAGAAAGATAACGAATACACGCCAGGACCAATAATGGCTGAGCAAGAAAGGAGTAGGGAGTCTTACCCATGGAAACCAAGCTGCGAGCTATTGAAAATCTCAAGCAAACGGAGATATGTAGAATATTCTACGTCATCCTCTGAGGATGGCCATACCGAGGATCGCCTACGCATGGAAGGAGGGTCACAGGACAATGTTATAAACAAGAGAAAGGCAAGGAGGATGATACCAGAGGTGGGCAACCTGGGGGTGGTGGATCAAAGTATAAAACATGTAAACGCCAAGGTCGGCTTTATGATTTGGAAAGGGAGGATAGTGAAAGTGAAAAATCATTCATGGATTATGAACCACGAAAAAGATCGTACTGAAGAGTAGTTTTTTGTGGTGATTGTTTTGCTCTGAAAATCACGCCAATAGCACTTGCTCCTTTTCCCGAGAGTATCCTAACCTAATCAAACAAAGACACGTTAGAAAGGACCACCGGGGGTTTTCCGGTGGAAACCTCTCTGATGCTTAGATCGGAATAGGCAAAATCAGGAGAAGAATGCTTAGAATGTCTTACCTTTCTCAACCTTGGGGCTGAGATATTTATAGTTTTCTCAAAGTGGGGCCTTTCCGAGATCTCAGAAATAGAAACCCGCAAGTCTCGGGCCGTTACTCAAGACGACCTGACCTGGAAGCTTCCTTCCAGAGAACAAATCAGTTTTATCGCTAAGTTCTCCCAATTTTTGACCTGATCTCTTGAAACCTTATCCATGACTTCGAATGAGGTCAGGATAGTTTTTATCAGGTTATAGGCTCGTCTTCATTTTTCCTCTTTCTATGGTCACCAGTTCAGCTTGTCCCAACCAGGTCTGTCCAAGCTATTTAACAACCTGCCATCAGATCAGGTCGCACTAATCAGTTCCCCCCTGAATGGTTGGGGATGAGACGCAACGCTTCGTATTCCAATCATGGCGGTTGAGACCCACGATGCGCCTCTTCAGATATCTTTCTATGACACGCATGAATTGCACAAATCTCATGAAATCCTCTTTCAGAATAAGTCACGCCTTTAGGGAAGGGTTGCGACGCCTCATATTCCACCTCATTAGTTACAACCCACGACGTGTCCTTTCGAGTACCGTGCCCTGACACGCCTTAAATGCACAAATCACTAGTGCAGAAACAGCTTTTAAGAACGCCTGTTTCTGCAAATTAAGAACGTCCTGCTGAGGCGTTCTGTATGGAGCTGTTCTTGAAAGTCTGACAATCAAGAACGCCTCAGCAGGGCGTTCTTAATTGTCAGACTTTCAAGAACGGTTTTTCAGAGACGTTCTTAAAAAAATTTCAGCCGTTCTAGAAAGTCAGTTTTGCAGCTCTGGAAAGTACTTTCCAGAACGTCCTTTTTTAAGACGTTCTAGAAAATATACTTTCCAGAACGTCCATTTTTAAGGCGTTCTGGAAAATGTACTTTCGAGAACGCCGGAAAAAGGGACGTTCTGGAAAGTATATTTTCCAGAACGTCTTAAAAAAGGACGTTCTGGAAAATGTATTTTCGAGAACGTCTCTAACACAGACGTTCTGGAAAGTATACTTTCCAGAACGTCTGAAAAAGGGACGTTCTGGAAAGTATACTTTCCAGAACGTCGCGAAAAAAGACGTTCTGGAAAATGTATTTTCGAGAACGTCTCCCAAAACTGGCGTTCTAAAAAAGTTTACTTTCCAGAACGGGTTTTTGAATAACCGTTCTAGAAAGTAGAAAAAAATTTAAAAAATTTAATGAAAGCTGGCACCTGCTCATATATAACAATTTTATTACCTATTTAATTCACAAAACACATTTTATTTATATAATCCCTAGATCAAACAACACATGTCATTAATCACAATAATAAATGAGTTTACACTAACATATTATTTCATAGGAACAGTCTCTATTATTGATAACAAAGTATAACTGCACTGATCATCAGTAGATATCAGAGCAAAATATTTAGTTTGATTAGATACAGGTAAGCAAATGTGATATACAAGAAAATTAAATCATCACCAACTTATCAATGTTGAAGTCCTTAGTCAATCCTGAAAGAATCTCTGAAACATTCCTTCAAATCAAGTGGAAAAAATATAAGAAACTCCAATTTCAGATCTTTCAAATTTAACAGAGATCAATGAATATATTTACCTGATTTCATTTAAGACACTCACAGTCTTCTTGGGGATCAATTCCATAGATTGAAGCTAAACAATAAACAGAATGTTAATGATCAGCCAGGTAACATCAACACCTCAAAGATACTAAAGATGCTATATGTATTACAATTTTATTATCTATTTAATTCACAAAACACATTTCATTTATATAATCCCAATATATAACAACACATGTCATTAATCACAATAATTCACAATTAACATAATATATCAATACAAACAACACAAGGGAATAACAAAAATAATGAAGGGAAAAAAATCAATGGATAATAAGAAATATAGAGAGCCTGTTGTTCGAGGCCTATTTGTTCAGTACATACAGAGGCAATGTGGCTGAAGTCCTCATAATTCATCTGCACAATTACAAATGAAGTTCATCCAAGTATAAGTTTATTTGACCAATTATAAACAAGCCTCAGCTTCCTTGAAGTTGGGAACTTAAAAATACACAGATAACAAATAATGGAAAAACTGAAATTTAAATATAGTAAAAAAGAAAAAAGGGAAGACTATATCACGGAACCAAGAGTTATAGAAACATGAAATACATATTGCAGCATTATGGCACCACCTAAATAATTTCACCAAATTAAAGGTGAATTTAATGCAATTCATACAGAAATATGGAATATGGAACGTGTACACGACTTGCAAGCTATAACCAGTTTTGTACTAACTGCATCTTATTTTCCCAAAATTCTCTACTCTCATTTATACTTCTCTTTTAATATATTTTCCGAAAATTCACAAACATACATATGAACCCGTAATGCAGAAAAAAAAATGTATGTGTAGTTTTCCAATGCCCAAATCTTACCAGGTACCACGGAACTGCTTTAAACTCTATAGGCCAAATGTGTTCAGATTTTTTCTCCCATTTTCCTTCGTCATCAAGTTTCATGAAATGTTGGATTTTCTGAAATAACATCACAAAGGGGTTCACAAAGAAAACTGAGAATGTATTGTGGGTACTTTAGATGGATAGATAGTCAGTGTACCTTTTTCTTCACCATTACGCCACATACTTCACTGTACTTGCATTTGATTGGGGTATCGGAACCAACCCACCCAGACACTGACACTACCAGTGGCAACCAATTGTTTGCAGCATTCAATCGGTCAGCTGAAAGTAAAAGGATTACAATAATATTAAATGGAAACATAATCTGAAAAAATGTTTATCATTTTAAGGTTTCTATAATATAGGTTCACCGATATAAAGGACAAAAACATAAGAAMTTTCTTTTGATGTTATCASCATTACAACGCTATATTTTTAAACTGATAGTCAAATCCTCCGAAACAGGATTTTGTAGGATACKCGCATATGCCCAGAGCTCAAGTTTAGATYTATTAGGAATTTAATAGAAAGTAAAATTAAATACRAAATCAAGCATGTAAATTAACCAYGTATAGGACAAAACATTACTCAATTTKCTTTATATATGCGTGACTTAATATTAGTACGATCCCGGACCTTGATTCTATCTAGACCTTCGTGTCTGAAAAATGCAAATTGGGCTTTCTACGAGTAATGCTGAAGAAACGAGCGGGGATGATATTGTGCAGATTAAAGATTGGTGGAGAAAAAACAAARAAAAAGATAACAAAAGAACCATTCAAAGATGCTAATAATAATGAACATAAACAGAACCCAGCAAACTTCATCTCCACATTAGGGTAAGAAGCCAAAGAGAAATAGGATTCATAATTTCACCAACTCATTTAAGTAGCTCGGGTCTTCAAGATAACAAACACACCATGAAAAGACAAAGTACYAATACCTAGGCACGTTGAGTGCGCMCACAGAACCTTTTTAAAAGAATCTCTCACATGAAATCAAGCACATTCATAGGCATTTCACCAATCACTGTACTATAGTACTGCTCGATGTCTCCTAGGATTTTGATATCATCGCTTTTCACAGAATTTATGGCGAGACCCTACACATCACCATGTATGACCCCATCACATCAGTACAAGGCATGTAGAAAAAAAAGATATAAATTGAATCCTGATTCAACAGTTTTATGCTAGAGGAAGTAGTAGTTCAAAGGAAAATAAACGGGTATGCGAATTTACCCTTCTTCCAAAACAGTCACTTCGTCCAATACGGTGAATGTAGAGCTCACGATTGTTAGGAACATCATAAGTGATCGCAAGGGATACCTATAAAATTCAAGACATAAACAAGAAATCAGTACCCAAGGTTTTGTTTTCACACGGTGAGTGAGAACGAAGAAGTCTTACAAGACCTAGAACGTGACCCCCCCAAAAAAAACTGAAAGATGTCAGATTAGTTTTTTTTTTTTAATAACCTGTTCAACAACTATTCCCATAGCCCAAACATCTGTGGTGACAAGGATCCTGGTCTGGACAGATCGAAATTCTCCCATAATAGTATCTCTCTCCATCTGTGGCATATCTCCATGCATAGACGAGACCGTGAAATTATGCTCACGCATATTTGTCGCTAGCCATTCCACCTGTCATACACAACCAAAAAACACAAGGATAATTGTGGATGTAGCTTGGCTGGCCCATTAAATGTAGCACAATTTGGTGCACAAGCATCATACTGAAGATGTAATACATGTGAGAACTTAAATCCATCAATATATACCTTTCTCTTCGTGTTACAGAAGATAACGGCCTGTGAAATTGTGAGTGAATCAAATAAATCACATAGAGTATCAYATTTCCATTCTTCTCTTTCCACAACAACAAAAAATTGCTTGATGCCCTGTCACAYTAACAGATGAAAATCAGACCCAACAAAGAACCCACCTCTCGACAGCCTCAGATATCATGATTTTTATTTTTATTTTTTAAATCGYAAATGAACAGAGCTGGTAGAGAATCTCCAGAAGAAAATATTGYTACTGGTGGGCAACACATGCAGGAATAAATCCAAATGCAAGCTTAAAAAGTACACCATACAACAGAATAATATAAAAATAAAACCTAAAAACAAATAGAAGCCTACCTCAAGGGRCAACTCATCACGCTTTATGACGATCCGAACTGGATCAGTCATGAATTTGCTWGTTATCTCCAACATCTCGTTTGGGAGGGTAGCAGAGATCAAGACAACCTGCAGTGGCAATGGCTGGGATTAAAAAAGAGAACTGCATGTATTTATTATTACCAATACTCAGACCCCTCAAAGAATCTTTGTACTTTTTTAATATTAAAAAGAAAATAAATGTCGGTGTGCATGATGAAATAGTGATGCATGACTCTATTGAAATTACTTCATTTCTATCCTAACAAAAGGTTTAGAAAACAAACCATATGCTTCCAAGTTGTGTGTCCATGATGTAAATATAAGTTTTTGTGCAATTAAATATTACAGCCTTTCTAGTTTTCATAACCACTCGGCCTATACACAATTCTCAGATACGAATAGGGTGGGTGAATGAATGATCACCTGAAGCTCTATATTTGATCCTTAAACCCGCGGCTCAACATTTCATTGGACTCGTCCTAAAAATTGAAAAATGCAATGTCATTACGACATTTAGGCAAGAGATCAGATAATAATATAACAACAACAGGATAAGCATATGGAAAAGCACCGTGCCATGAAATAGGACATGAATATAAAAATAAACCTCACCAAAATTAATAATTTGATTGCTCTTGTTCTTAGTGTTCTCCTCTTGATCATGTCAAGAACTCTGCTAGGAGTGCCTGACACCACCTGAACTCCATGCTCTAGCTTTCTTATATCATCACCAACACTTTTGCCTCCAATGCAATCATGAGCTTGTAAATTTTATATATTCACCAATTGCCAATATAACTTTCTCTGTCTGGGCAGCCAACTCCCTACTAGGTGACAGTATTAACGCTTGGACTCTAATTGTAAGCAAGAAACAATGAAAATGAAGCAAGTTCAGAAATAAAGACATCGGTCAAAAAACTGACTTTTTAAAATAAACAAACAGCACAAAGCACAAATAACGAGAAATAAATAATAGAGACATACTCGGAAGAGGTGGGGTCCACAATCTGACAAACAGTGAGGGCAATCATGGAAGTCTTTCCGGTGCTAGACTGCGACTGAGCGATAACATCCCGCCCAACATATCCACTTAATATATGCGTGACTTAAAGATCTCAATAGGTTCACCTTTCGATGCATGGTGTGAAAAGAGAACGGGATAAAAACTAATCGTGCTTGATTAGGATGCGCTGTCACAAACGAAGAATTGGAGAGATTCTTCTAGAAATGATCTTCGATAGCATACCCGCCGGTAAGCAGCCATCCCAACCACAGCAACGGCAGCTCCAACTGTAAATAGATAGTAGATTGATTCAAAATTTATAAGAAAGCATGTGTGAGTTGAAGGGTATAATAACTAAAAATGGGTTTCTTGTGAGACTGAAAGTGTCATCCCCAGAACAAGCCAATTATCCAAACTAACTATGCATACACTGATACACATGAGCAACCATTGCTGAATCAAGGTAAATATATCTCACAGATCCAAGAAAATCTATAAGAATTAGGGATAGTTACAAATAATCCCCTTGCCATGTGTTTATTTTCTTGGTAAAAAAATTAAAAAAARGTGAACTGGACTTTTTTTGTAATTAAGCTAAAGCACATGGATAACCTTTATAACTATTCCTTAGAATAATTGGGACTTCTGTAAAACAACGGAGAATTTGATTTCAGTGAGATTTAAAGGAACTTAAGCAACATAAAGCTGTAAGATACCTGATATAAAAACAAGCGAGCGGTTAATAATCCGATGATACTGCTTACAGTTTTTCCCGGCTGATGTCTCGGGAATGCTTAAATGAGGATGTTCAGCAGCTCTCACAATCCTATGAAATATGTTGCTGAAATCCCTCAGTTTCGTGCCGAGAGGTATAGGAGCTTCTATCCCCATATCCTAGCTTACCTGTTAGATTTACAGCAATCAGCTTCTTTCTTTTTTAAGAAATAAATAACTACGCAAATCTCGAATACAATTGTTCGAAATACTTCAAAAAAGAAAATCTGAAGCCATGTGAAATTCCTGATTCATCCATACATGAAAGAGCAATAATTTACCCTTGTTGAATCTTGAATCTCTATCAAATAAGGGTCAATATCGTCTTTAGAAGCAACAATGAGACAAGGCACCTCATAACCGGTAGCTTCTCCTTGACTGGCAACATCAACAAGCATATCGGTGGTCTTCTGCCAGGAAGGTTCATGAGAACTAGAGAAGCAAAGACTCGTGTAAATTAGAATTAAAGAAAATGAAAATATATGGCTAAGCTAACAACTGCATGTGCTGATATATGGGCAAAATAGTAGGTCTATTAGATAATACAAAAGTGCCGCACCCGTCACTTGTTAATAACAATTTTGTGTAAATGGTTAGTCCTAGATTCGCATTTTGTACTGAATCCAAAAGCGTTAATTATAAATAAGAGTTTAATCTAAGAATTTACTGTCACACAAAAGAGCAGTTATTGGTAACATTCTAATCAAGGCCATTAAGATAATTATTAAAGAAGTATAACAGCTACCTGTCATGAACAAACACAMCCACATCACATGCAGACAAAGCCTCCTTCCTAGATAGAAACTCTTTCACTCCATCCTCGGGAATTTCTCCCGACACAAGAGTCTTCTTAAGTCCCTGTGAATACGTGTGAAATAAAATATCAGGAATATATCATAAATTTCAGTAAATGTTGAAAGTRTTTCTTCAACAGTTAAAATTTTCAAACTGGGTGGCCCAACCCTCAAATAACCTTAATGAAACACAAGCTCACATGCCCCAGAAATAGCAGAATGCAACATAAACGCACAACGTAAATCCCTAAAAACAAAAATTAGGGTTAAATATTAGTAAGCGTCAAAATCCCCAAAATTTTCTTGTAAATTTCCRAATTTTGGAATACACAAAAGGAAAAAATGAAAAACTAAAATAATAATTAAAAAAAATAAGAACCCAAGTCACCGTATCATGTCGTCGAGTCTGTGCCGTCGAAAAAATCACAAGATTCTCCGCCGGAGGACTTCTGGCTCTGCCTCGATTCGACGCAGCTCAGCCTCCGCAACCGGCGTAACTCACGCTCATTCTTCTCCATCAGTTCTCGAAAACTCACGGAGGAGGCTCACTCCAAAACTGGAGATTTGGCATCAGTGGTTGTCGGGTGGTGGCGATTGCAGGTTGATGGTGGCGGATTGTGGTGGCGATTGTAGGTTTAGGGTTGTCGGTGGTTGTTGGGAATGGAGGGGGTTGAGTCGGAGGAGATTGGGGAGAGGGTCCGGTTGATGATTACAGCTTGTGGTGGTGGTGATTGGAAGTGGCCGGTGGTTATTGGGAAAAGTGGGAGGGTTTTCGGAGGAGCGGGGTAGATAAGGCGAGCGGGGGAGAGGAAAGGGATAAAGTAATTTTGTGATATTAATTAATTAAAAATGAATTTTAATCCAGAACGTCATCGAGAGAGGCGTTCTTAAAAGTACAACATTTAAGAACATCTTTTTTAAAGACGTTTTCGATATTTAAAATACGAGAACGTCATTTTTAAAGACATTCTTGATATTTAAAATACGAGAACGTCGTTTTTAACGGCGCTCTCGATATTTAATATACAAGAACGTCTTTTTAACGACGTTCTGGATATTCAGTATACCAGAACGTCATTAAAAAAGACGTTCTCGTATGTGACAGTTTTATTACAAAAATGCCACCGCCTGACATTCAAGAACGCCGCCTCCTGAGGCGTTCTTAAATGTCTGTTCTTAAATCCAGTTTTTGTACTAGTGAATCTCGCCGAATCCCTCTTTTTCTAAAAACTCGCTTTTCAAACTCACCCCCTTCCTTATTTTCACAATTCTACCTCATTTCCTTTAGTGCTTATCCTTCTTCTTCAAGAATTTCAAGCTTTCTTCTTCCCCAATAAAGGCTTTCCTTACCTTAAGAACTAGGTATATTTTCATTTTCCTGTAACTCTCAATTATGTCCGCTTCTACTTCTTCGGCTTCCTCTTCTTCCCTCAGCATGTCATCTTTCTCCACATCTTCGGCGGCCGCTCCTGACGACCGTCGACCCCCTCCTCCCCCCGACGATGGTCATGACAACATTGCGTTCACTGTCAGTGATCACACTCTTCGAGAGATACGGTCCAAATTCCCTATCTTCGATGCTTCTTCTTTACAAACCCAGCCTTCGACGAGAGGGCTTCTCAACACCCTCCCCCCTTCTTTTATTGATCAGTTTCAGGGCAATATCGAGCCTTCCGGATCACCCATTCGTCTTAGAAATATCTCGGGTGTATCAGGTCCCGGTACACCAATACGTACCAAATGCGCTTAGAATCATGATAGGGTTTCATTTGGCGGCCTAGTTTTCTGGGATTTTGCCTACCACCCAACTGTTTTTCTCCCTATTTCAGGCAAAGAATTCATCTTCCAGCATTTTTTATCTCGCTGCCCGGGCCGGCGTCCAATTCTTGACCGGCAAGCCTTCCTCCAACAAAGCCTGGAGGAAAAAGTTTTTCTTTGTTCGATGCTCAGGTGATTGGGGTTTTCCCCCCTGACCATTAACACACTCCCAACTCAGTCCCAATTATCCATAGGAGATCGGTGTTAGAAGAGTTTTAGTGGTGATGAATAAATCATTGGCTTCATTGGCTTGGTATTATCGGAAGTCGATTCAATTGAGGAATCAAAGTGTTTCAAGCTTAGGGAAATTAAGGAAAATAAAAATAAGGCAACTAGCTAAACTATTCTAGGAATTGAAATTGCAAATTGGTCAGATGCCTTGTTCGTGTGCCTTAATTGAAAATGCAAGCAAAAATGAAAATTAAGCAAAAACAAGCAATGTTTCATCAACTACAACTAGACTAGCCTAGAGTACAACCATGCTTGCATGAACATAATATCTAGAAAAATGCAAATTGACAAAAATTAAAAGCATCAATAGAAAGAGCATGAAAAGTTGACGTCAAAGTTTAAAATTTTATGGAAAATAACAAGCAACAAGAAGTAGATCTAGGATTTAGTATGGAACAAAGCATGAAAGTAAAAATCAAAATAAAGCACATGAAATACTCAAAATAAAAATGATCAAGGACTCGATCTATGATCTATATGTGTCACTCATCTAGATTCCATGGAAGGTTCACAAGATCCAATATGAATTCAAGGTGCTAAGGCAAAAAGCATAAAATTTAAGAACATGCATAAAAAGAACAAAGCATTAAAATAAAAGGAAGCTTACTTGAATTAGAGGAAAGAGTAACAAGCTTGAATTAAATTGCGACAAAGTAAAAATCCAAGGGAGTACTTGGATTCATCTTGAGCTTGCAAACCCAGGGCAAAGCTTGAAAATTAAATCTAAAACCTAAGAGAGAGAAAATAGATCTAGAAATTGAAGGGAAAATTATGCACAAACTCATGCAAGAGTTGGGTGTTGAGTGGATGCCTTCCTAAAGTCAAGATGGGGGTTTATATAGTTATTAGTAGGGGCAAACTCATCAAATCGCCAAAATTGTCTGACTTGCAGTCGATCGACTGACCCTAGTCGATCTGCCTTGCCAAAACGAGGCGAGCTACTGCCAAGCAGTCGATTTCAGGGCTTAAGTTTGATCCTCGGTACGCAGTCGATCGACTCCTTCACCAAAAATGAGGTGAGCTACTGTTCCGCAGTCGATTTCAGAACTCTCAGTTGATCCGGGGCCAGTCGATCGAAATCCAGTCAATTGAATATAATTCAGTCGATCCAGGCTGCTTTTTATCTCAGTTATTTCATCTCGGCATGGATTTTGGGCCTCGTTGCCTCGAGCCACCTACAATATAAGAATTTTGACTCAAAAACCCATGAATCGCCCAAAACAACATATATGCAAAGCTCAAACAAGAAAACACGAAAATAAACTAAAATCCTAATAAAACACGACTCAAGACTACTAAAAACAACGCTAAACTCTAACTACAAGCATAAGTAAAACACCACAATTACATGCAAAACAACTACCCCACACTTATCGGTTTGTTCGTCCTCGAACAACGAAAAGAATCGAGAGTGTACATGCAGTGGACATTATGTAAAAAGAAAAGTCCTTGTGCTTATCCTTATTAATATGATGGGATTATCAACATAGACTCGCTATCGTCAAGCATTGCTCGTATTACTCTTTCTCAAATGCAAGCCAAATCGATGGATTTCTCTCAAAGGAAATTTTGAGGGTTTTCGCTCAATACATGCACCTTTCAAGATTTCAAAAATCGAACGCTCAAAATTGCTCATAGTACATGACCAAATAAGAATCGAAAGAGGTCTTTATTATGGGTTGTAATGTTGGCTCTTTGGTAAGGTATGGAACATTTAGATATAGTGGCTAAAACACGATCAAACACGATCATTAACACACAAAATCCTAATCTCTAAAACTCAAAGCTTATGATTGCTTCACCCTTCTCAATTCACCAAACTCTCGTTCGAAACCCTTTCGTATACTCACACGTTGTTCTGACTTTATTTCACAACACTTAGAAGCTTTTTGAATTCACTTCTCTTCACTAAACTTAGCCTTTTTGAATTAGGCTTTTCACTTGAACGCACGCTTTATCACTTTTCGTGATTCGTGTTGGAGTATTATGCTTCTTCTCCCTTTTTTTTTGTTGTATAAGCAACTCAATACCTAAAACCCACAATCGATTTCTCTCACATTTCTTTTCAACTAATCATACACTCTTACCTCACAATTTATGAAGATATAAGAGCTAAAATTGAGCTCGGTTAATAAGAAATGGGACATAGGCTCAAGGGGGCTCGTTTGGGATTTTTAAAGTAGCTTAAATATATGGATATGGCCGGAACAAGAGTGATATATGTGCCTTGAGGTCATTTTCAAACTCAATCATGTACGAGCAAAATCAAACCTCCTCAATGCAATTTCCATAAAAATGCAAGCAAGCCGATAAATCACACAATGCTACTCACTAGTTTGCATCGAATTTGGGAGCAAAATTCAAAGAGCTTTTAAAGCGTTGCAATCTTTTCACGAGAAATTGTTGATTATATATATATAGGCGGTTTTTGGACGAAGCACACAAAATTCAACCCCTCACACAAGAGGATATATACATGCAAAAACCCGAAAAGTAAACTATTCAAACTTCCAAACTTGTGGAGATTGCTTAAACATGTAATAGACACACAAATCGACTCAACCATATAAAAGTGCAAATAGTAAGCGTCACTTCGCCAAGGCTCGAGTTAAGAAAGACCAATCATGCTTTTCGACACCCGGACCCTAACCACCTACCAACCCCACACTTAAACTATGCAATGCCCTCATTGTATTTTAATGAAAATAAAGTAAAAGGAGGGTGAAAATAGAAACTTCCTTAACCGAGCGAGTTTAAGTCAAGCTCGGTGGAGTACACCTAAGAAACAAGTAATTAAAGTGAAAATCGAGCATGGCTAGTATCTTCTGGCTTTATGAACGCTACCAACTCGTCCAATTGCCCAATGGTTGAAATCGACAAATAAACCTAGAAAAGAAAATCACTAGAAATCACAAACGTAAGAAATTATATACATAAACTCAAGCGAATCAAAACCAAAAGCAACACACATTTTTTTTTAATTTTTTGAAAGTTTTTTCGGATTCTCATTTTTAGAAGAAAATAAAAGAAATAAACGAGAAGAACTTGGGTTGCCTCCCAAGAAGCGCTTGTTTTATGTCACTAGCTTGACGAACTCCCTTCTTAATCATGATGAAGTCGAGGCGGGAGGATCCACCAAAGCTATCACTTCCTCGTCGGGAGGCAAGAGAAAGCCATGACGATAAGGCTTGACCCAATGGCCATTGACTTGGAATCGCCCTTGATTCTTAGGGTCGATCAAGGTTACCACCCCACTCGGATTGATGTCTTCAATTGTGTATGGTCCCATCCATTTGGATTTCAACTTGCCGGGGTGGAGAGCCAAACGAGAATTGTAGATCAAAACGGGCATACCAACTTCTAGTTTCTTTGGAACTAACCTTCCATCATGAGTTCGCTTCGTCCTTTCTTTATAAGTACGAGCATTATTATATTAAGTATTCCGAAGCTCATTCAATTCCTCCATTTATAACATCCTTTCAAGACCGGCCTCCTTCAAATCCATGTTCACGGCCCTCATTGACCAAAATGCCTTATGCTCAATCTCAACGGGTAAGTGACAAGACTTCCCGAACGTCAAATGATAAGGGCCCATGCCTAGAACCGTCTTATAAGCCGTTCGGAGGGCCCACAAGGCATCGCTAAGCTTTCTTGACCAATCCTTCTGATAAGGTTGCACCGTCTTTTCGAGCACGCTCTTCACTTATTTGTTGCTTGTCTCGACTTGCCCCGAAGTTTGGGGATGATATGGCGTAGCTAGTTTGTGTTTGATCCCATAGATCCTCATGAGTCTCTCAAATAATTTATTGCAAAAGTGGCTACCACCATCACTTATTATTGCTTTCGGGAAGCCAAAAAGCGCACAAATGTTTTCTAATACGAACTTGACAACCACTTCGGTGTTATTTTATGTTGTGGGTATGGCCTCGACCCACTTTGAAACATAATCAACCCCCACAAGAATGTACTCATACCCATCAACTGACTTGGGAAACGGCCCCATGAAGTCAACCCCCATGCTTCGAAGATTTTCACCACCAAGTTTCTTACCAAAGGCATTTCGTTTCTCTTCGAGATACTCCTCGTCCGTTGGCATTCGTCGCATATTTGTACGTGGACTTGAGCATCATAGTGTAGGGATGGCCAATAGAAGCCTGCGCTTAAGATTTTAAGAGTCTTTTCCTTCCCCCAAAGTGTCCTCCGGCTTGGTGGTCATGACAAAACATCAAGATATCTTATATTTCTTCTTTGGGGATACACCTCCAAATCATCCCGTCTTTCCCGACCTTGTACATGAAAGGATCATCCCAATAAAAGCTTTGGCACTTAGCAAGGAAGCATTTCTTTTCTTGCCAATTCATATCCGGCCGAAGTTCACCATTCGCCAAGTAGTTTACATAGTCGGCGTACCAAGGTGCTTGGCCTACTACCAATAAGTTTTCATGAGGTAAATTCTCACCAATTGCTAACCCTTCTCCTCCCTCTATGACCAACCTTGAGAGATGGTCGGCTACCGCATTCTCGCACCCCTTTCGATCCTTGATCTCAATATCAAATTCTTGAAGCAATAGGATCCATCGGATGAGGCGGGGTTTTGCTTGAGGTTTAGAGAACAAATAGCGTAACACGGCATGATCACTATGCACCACGACCCGTGATCCAACAATGTAGGCCCAAAACTTCTCTAAAGCAAAGATCACGACTAAAAGCTCTCTCTCGGTCATCGTATAGTTCTTTTGGGCATCGTTGAGCATCAACCTCGCATAATATACCACCCTTAATAGCTTATCAACGCGTTGGCCAAGGACGGCCCCCACCGCTTCACTCGAGGCGTTGCACATAATTTCGAAGGGTAAGCTCCAATCGGGAGTTACGACGATGGGGGAGGACACGAGACTCTTCTTAATCGCCAAGAAAGCGTCCTCACAAGCCTTGCTAAATTTGAAAGGGACCTCATTACTTAGTAACCGGCACAAAGGACGAGCGATTTTTGAAAAGTCCTTTATAAATTGACGATAGAATCCGGCGTGTCCAAGAAAGCTTCTCACGTCTTTCACGTTGAGGGGAGGTGGTAACTTCTAGATAACTTCCACTTTGGCTTTGTCCACCTCAATTCCGCTTCCCGAGACCACATGCCCAATGACTAGCCCACTTCGAACCATAAAGTGGCTCTTATCCCAACTCAAGGTCAAGCTTGTCTCTTCACACCGGGTTAGCACTTCTTCAAGATTCTTCAAGCACTCGTCAAACGAATCCCCATAAATAGAGAAGTCATCCATGAAGACTTCAAGGAACTTGTCGATCATATTGGAGAAGACTGAGAGCATACACTGTTGGAATGTCACCGGGGCATTTCATAGCCCAAATGGCATCCGTCGGAAGGCAAAAGTCCCAAACGAGCAAGTGAAGGTCGTTTTGGCTTGATCTTCGGGCGCGATGGCAATTTGATAATAGCCCGACAATCCATCTAAGAAGAAATAAGAGTGGTGGCTGTCTAACATTTGGTCGATGAATGTGAGGGGGATATGGTCCTTCTTTGTGGCCGCATTCAATTTTTGAGAATTGATACACATCCTCCACCCCGTCGTCGCCTGTGTAGGCAACAACTCACCCCTTTCATTTTCGACAACGGTAATGCCACTCTTTTTAGGGACCATGTGCATGGGACTCACCCATTCACTCTCGGCTATCGCAAAGATCAAGCCCTCCTCCAATAATTTTAGAATCTCGGCTTTCATGATTTCCTTAAGGTTCGGATTCAAGCGCCTTTGGAATTTCCGAGATGGTTTGACATCATCCTCCAACACAATTTTGTGCATGCAAGTTGAGGGGCTAATTCATTTTATATCACCGAGGCTCCACCCAATGGCACCCTTGTGAGCTTTAATCACCTCGATTAGCCGCTTCTCTTCTCCTTCATTTAAATTGGCAAAGATAATCACCGACTTGCTTTCCTCCTCTTCCAAAAAGACGTATTTGAGGTGAGATGGGAGAGGCTTAAGCTCGGGCTTATGCCTCCTCTCGACCTTGTCGGGGACTATCTCGAATAAATCAACCATTCCTTCAATGTACTCATCTAATTGTGCAATTGGTTCGACATCTCATTTCTCATCAACAAACTCCACTCCCCCCTCCAAAAACTTGTCGTTGCCCTCAACGACATATACACAAGCACTCTCGCATATGTTGGTTTCATCGGGAAGAACACATGACTCGTCGTCACGACCAAACACCTCATTATCCTCAAAACCATCACTAGCACCATCCTTCGGCTCAATCACCTCAATGCACTCATCCATCATGAAAACTTGCTCCACCAAATCTTGTATCTCGTCAACAAGAAGGAGATCCGCATGTTAAATACTCGATGGAATCGATGGCAAGTTGGTCATAGAAGATGTAACCGATTCACCCGCGATGGACAAGGTGAGGTTCTTCTTTCCAACATCAATTAGGCATTGTGTGGTGGCCATAAAGGGGCGACCAAGCAAAATGGTATGCTCGGCAGCATCATTAGAAACCATGCCCATATCTAGGACAATAAAATCCACCGGGACAACGAGCCCTCCAACCTTAACGAGAACATCCTTAATAACTCCCTTCGGATATCGAATGGGTCGGTCAACCAATTGTAAACAAATCCACGTTTCTTGCAAGGGCGTTAGCTCCAATTGCTCATAGATCGAAGAAGGCATCAAGTTAATGCCCGCCCCAAAGTCAAGCATACCATTTGTCACCTTTCCATAAATAAGTTTCATGTAATAACCTTACACATAATACTTTCGTAGGTTTGTTACATTCCATGCTCGGGGTACTATGACTCCATCCATCTGTTCTAATTCATAAGCCCCCCTGTAAGAACTTTCGTGACCTTATATGGCCCTTGCCAAGTGGCGAGCTTCCCCTTGGTTCTCCCCAAGTGAACTCTGCGCAAGACCAGGTCTCCTATCAGGAAATACCTCTTTGCTATTGATTTATTATAAGTCGCCCTGATTCGTCCCCTCATGTGCTCCATCCTTACCGCAGCTCTGTCTATTTTTTCCTCAATCAAATCCAGTGCGTCCTGCATCAACAGATCATTCTGATTTACATCATAGCTCTGTATTCGGTGGGTCTCCATGCTTATTTCC
>BMAC01000339.1:153990-172166 GCA_014905375.1 Phtheirospermum japonicum
TTTCATAAGCAACGCTTCTTTACGAATAAGCGCTGCCATTTCACTTTTTGCAGCGGTTCCTCTTTCAACCGCCACTTATGAATCGCCACCAATCAACTTTTTTCCACTAGTGACTAATGCCACGTTAGAAGTATCTACAGCTACGGATGAGATGAAAGCTGGGGCACTACATCAAGGATTAAGGAGGGAAGATCTACGCAAATCTCTAGCCAAGAAAGTTGCGCGAATATATGACGAGGTCCTTGAACGATGTGATAAATATATACAGGTGAAGGAAGATGAGGAGGAACATCGATTGCGGTTTTGTATGGAGGCGGTAGAACCTAGAAGAATCATATCTAAGAGGTCAGAACCTAGGAGAGAACCACGACGGGTTGTGCGCGGGCTCCTCACCACTGGCACAGGTGGAAGAGCGGCTTCTAAAGTCGATATGAAAGAGAGATGAGGACTTTACACCCTTGGCATACCCACAAGCAAGGGTGTTCACAATCATGGAGCGCTTAATAACTAACGACATCAAATGGCCAGGGAATCTGAATCGAACTTTTTCGTTTTAAAAATAAAAATCTCGTCCGCAAGAGAACAAAGCTATTGTAGGAGATAAGATTGACTCCAGTCGAATCACAAAGAATTGCAATCGGCGTCTACAAATGCTTGTTTAACATTCTATAACTAACACACGATCCATTTTCGGGAAGGGGTTTCAATCCCTTCTTTATCCAAAACATAAGCCGACATCATGTCGGTAACACCGCTACCCACCACCGCCACTCTCATCATTGACGACATTTCTGCAAACCAAACAACATTAATTGAGGCATATAAGGTTCGGCATTTTACTCTTTTACTCTTGTGTTCTCAATAAATTTTAGAACTTTATTTCACAAGTGTGGGGAGTCCAAGGGAGGTCAATACTTGCTTAACTTATCATCCAGGTATAAATATTTGTAAAGCAAGCAATTGTTTTAAATCAGCAAAATCAACAAGCAAAATTGGCACCCATCAGGAGACAGAGCCATGCATGCCACACCATATTGATGGCATTTGAGCTCAGATATAAGGGCTAAGGTGGCACAATCCCATACTAGCACTGAAGGTTGATGCCCTGACTGGAACACCTTGTCAAAGGGGAGGAAAATCAAACCAGGTAATTGTTAAGTATTTACCAAATATTCACTTGAAAACAATAGAAAATAAATATTTATTTGAATGAAACAATACAAATACTATGACCAAATTGAATGACAAAACGGAGACGACGACCAAATTTAAGTTAAGCATAACATTTTTCCTTTAATATCTTACTAAGTCTGCCCATAACTTTAAATTGTAGCACATTTAAAAAACTGCATTTAAGTTAAAAAAAAGAAAACTCTTTAATTTCCTGAAAACAGAGACAAGAACAATACACGGTGTGATAAGAGTTGTTTCAATCAATCTATAAACAAGAAATTTAGGCCTTCGATCCTACCTTTTTCTTTCTAGCCATATAAGGATTCGGCATATCGAAGTCACCTGTCCAACAAGCCTTCTGAAAATAGAGGCAAAAGTTGTTTCAATCAGTCTACCAAAAATCAATTTTAGAATTAAAACACACTTGTACAAGATAAAAGAGTATAATTAATTACAGAAGAAGAAAAAAAATAGTTCGTTAACAAATGAATATTGAGAATGACTTTAGTCAATTTCTGAAGATTAAACATGGGAAAACAAAATTAGGATGTTACCATGAAAAAAGACGAGAATAATTGGGATAAATCTTATACCTTTTGTAAAGGAATTTCAGTTGGGGTAGACTTCGGAGGTTCCTCAGAGAGCTCAGGCTTTTTTAAAGCCCGATCGGAATTTATTAACAGAGACAAAAGTAGGCAACAATCAATTTCAGAATTAAAAATAACACACACAAAAATCAATTTCAGAATTAAACACAAAATTAGGATGTTAAATACCAAGTAATAATAATAATAATTAAAAAAAAGAATCATACCTTCATCTCCGACCCGTGATTAAGCATTTGATTATTTCTCTTTCGCTTTGGTATCTCCGACCCATCACTCCAGACCCGAGATCGATTCGCCCGCCGCCGTCGCCTTACCGTCCTCTCTTCGCCGGCGAGTGCGTGTGGTGAGCGTACTGTATGAGGTGACAGAAAGTGGCGAGAGTCCGCTAAATCGGAAAGTCCCATGGCTCCAGATCCGAGCACGAATCGCCCGCCGCCGTCGCCTTGCCGTCCTCTTTTCGCCGGGTGAGTGTAATGTGTGCGGGTGCGGGTGGCAGAAAGCGGCGAGAGAGAGAATGGGCGGCGGGTGCTCATTTCTCAACTAGGTTTTGACTGCGAGTAGACGAGTTGATCTATTCTTCAGGGAAATAATTAGAGACGGTACATATTTTCCGTCTCTAAATTAGAGACGGATGTATATTTTCCGTCTCTAAATTAGAGACGGATTTCCTTTTCCGTTGCTAAACTTGATAAATTAGCAACGTATTTCTATTCCGTCTTTAAACTTCAAGTAGTTAGAAACGGATTTATTTTCCGTTGCTAAAAATAAAAAAGAAAAATATTTAGAAACGGATATTAATTCCATCTCTAAAACTAATAAAAAAAAAGGGGGGTGGGGAATTTAGAAACGGATATATATTTCGTCGCTATTCGGTTTCTAATTAGCAACAGACCATATTTCCGTAGCTAATTAGAGACGGATATTAATTCTGTTGCTAAATTATTTAAAAATAATAATTTTAAAAATTATTGAAAAAATCGGTTGCTCCGTTGCTAATCTGTCTCTATTAGCAACGGAAAAATCTGTCTCTAAAAATTCGTCTCTAATTTCCAAATTTTCTTGTAGTGTTAACACACGATCCATTTTCGGGAAGGGGTTTCTATAACTACGAATATGAAAACGAGCATACAAAAACTACAACTAATTGAAAGCGATAAAAACTAAGATTTATAAAACAAGAAAACAAACATAATTAAACTAGCGAATTAAAAGTAAATCGTGCTTGAGTTACTAAACTAATAACAAGCCGAATGAAAGTACAAAATTAAAAACTAAATCAAAAGTAAATAAAAAGTGAAGGAAACTTATAATTCATATGAAATCAGTAGCAGACGAATGATCTACAGCAGCGAAACGATATCTTCAAGAACGAACGAATGAGAAATGAAGGAAATGACTTGATCATCAACTGAAATCTTCCATTTAATTTGGATGGAAAGGGACTTGAGGTATCTGACGTTTTGGAACCTTCCCCCCCAATATATCTGATAAAATTTTGAAGAAACCAACGGCTTTTTATAGATTTTTCCGAAAATAACTGCTCAACCGCCGGAGCGTCGACCGATGCGGTCCAAGTGTCGACATCGATGCGAGTCAATCTTCTCGTGTCGACCAGGTAGTACGTTGATCGATGCGGGCACGGATCGACGCGACTGCAAGTTTGCGTCTACATGTATGTCGATCGACGGAGCTAGGATCGACGCTACTGCAGCTATGCGTCGAAATAGCATCGACCAACGCGGGCATCGTCCGACGTCGATGCGGTGCTTGCTGCGGGTGTCGGTAGCACGTCGTGCGTCTCGTCTTCTTTGTTACGAACTGAAACACGAAAATAAAGAAAAATTAGCCTATTACTTATAAAATAAGTTAGAAAAACATTAAACACAATACGAAATGAAAATTATCAAAAGGAAGAAAAACGAGAAGAAAATAAACCTAAAAAGCCTAAAAGAACACAACACACAATGTAAAAACACACAAAAATCACATACAAATATGTACAAATCAACTCCCCCACACTTAGCTTTTTGCTTTCCTCAAGTAATATCTAATCTAGATGTAGAAAAGAAAAACTAACTACCCGATGACCTAATTACTAATGCATTCAAATGATTCAAGAAGTTAATGCATTATATCGACTGAAACTCAACTAAAAGAACGAAACGATACGTTGAGGTAAAAGATTTAGACTTGCTTCCGAACACCTAAAAGTAATGAGTTGACATCCATGCACGTCATCCATCCATACATCGGCTCAAGTCTATCCCCGAACAAACCGCCAATTTATCACCCGACTAGCCCAGTCATCTATACACCTCTTTAACAATACAATCTAATAAATAAAAACAAAAACAAAAATACGAACTAACTTGTACAAGGTTTTCTCTTCTTTCACTTATTCTTTCCTTTTCTTTTCTTTTTCTTTTTTTTTTTATGAGTACCCATAGAGATGAGGTACTAAATGAGCATAATTTACATAAATCAAAAATGAGAGTTCATTGACTCCGATCTTACGTTTCTAAGTGCAACCGATAACATTCTTCAATATCGCACGTGAAGTTTTAAAGTCTCCAAAAATAAAAATAAAAAAAAATACATAAAGTCCTATAGAGTGTATCGGAAAACGAGGCTATTAGAGAGTATTCAACTCTTTGGAATGAAATAGAAATAGACCAGAGGACAAGACACTTCATAGATTATTTACACTTCATTCCCCACAATTACACTATTGTTCGAACGAAAGTATAAATATCCTAACCAAAGCATCTAACCACGTCACTTCGTCAAGGTTCCAGTCAATATAAATACACACGACTCAAATCAACCACAAGCAAGCATACAAAAATTTACTAACCAAACCAAGGACAAACCCCCCCACACTTAAACCATACAATGTCCACATTGTATAATACGAAAAATTAAGCTAAGAATGGTAAAAGGTAAGAGAAAGAGAGATACGTCCCTGAAGTCGCGCTTGTGGTGATGAGTCGAGCATCCAAGACCATCCAACGAGCTTTAACATCAAAGGGGGACTGAAACAAAAAGAAATAGGAAACACACAAAAATAAACATAGTTAAAAAGGATTGGGTTGCCTCCCAAGAAGTGCTTTTTAACATCAATAGCTTGAAGAATTCACACCATCTACGTCGAGAACGGGTCAATGAGAGTCACAGTCTCCTTAGCATGATTCACCCCTGATTCTTGAAAGTACAGTTTAACTCGATGGTCATTTACTTGAAAACTTTCATTGGTCTTTTTGTTGACCAGCTTCACAACTCCATACGGCAAAACTTCTTCAACCAGAAACGGACCACTCCATCGTGATTTGAGTTTTCTGGGGAACAACCGGAGATGAGAGTTAAACAGTAGAACTTGCACACTGGCTCAAAGATCTTTAGTCGTGATCTTCTTGTCATGTTGGGCCTTCACCTTCTTTTTATAAATATCCGCTTTGTCGTAAACCTCATTACGTATTTCATCAAGTTCTTCAATTTGCAGTCCCCGTGTAGCACCAGCCTGTGTCAGATTGAAATTGACCGCACGGATCACCCAATAATCTCGGTGCTCCATCTCGACCGGAAGATGACACGCCTTTCCATATACCATCCGGTAAGGGTTAGTTCCCAAAACAGTCTTGTACGCCGTTCAGTATGCCCAAAGAGCGCCAATGAGCTTAGCCGACCAATCCTTACGATTCGGCTGAACGGTCTTCTCCAAAATAGCTTTGATTTGCCTATTACTCGTCTCGACTTGACCCGACGTTTGAGGGTGATACGCCGTGTCCACCTTATGTTTAACCCCGTACTTCCTCATCAATTTTTTGAACGACTTGTTGCAGAAATGCGCGCCTCCATCACTAATAATTACTCATGGAAATCTGAACCGACTGAATATATTTTCCTGCAAAAACTTGAGCACGACCTTGGCATCACACGTTCTCGTGGGAGTAGCTTCTACCCACTTAGACACATAATCAACGGCAACTAAGATATATTCATCACCAAACGATGCCAAAAATGGGCCCATAAAGTCTATGCCCCATACATCAAAGATTTCTACGACAAGATTGCTCGATTGCGGCATTTCATCACATTTGCTGATATTTCCTAAACGTTGGCAGCGATCACAGGACTTACAAAATTCATGAACATCCTTAAACAAACCCGGCCAATAGAATCCCGATTGGAGGACTTTGTAAGCAGTCTTCTGCCCTCCAAAATGGCCGCCACATTGTTGATCGTGGCAAAATGATAAAATGCTCTTTTGCTCCTCTTCGGGAATGCATCGTTGAATAATTCCATCCTTCCTGAACCGAAAAAGGAACGGGTCATCCCAAAAATGATCCTTGCACTTAGAAATAAATCTCTTCCATTCTTGGAAGGATAAATCAGCCCTCACGTAACCACAAGCAAGATAGTTAACTATATCAGCAAACCAAGGGGTTATATGCGAAGAAATAGCACAAGTCAATTCATAAGGAAAGACATCATCTATACAACCCTGTTCATTCACATTTCTATCTCTGTCTAAACGAGACAAATGGTCTGCGACAACATTTTCACAACCCTTCTTATCTTTAATCTCGATGTCAAATTCTTGAAGTAAAAGTATCCATCCGATCAAACGCGGCTTACTTTGGGTTTTGTTAAAAAGACAATGAAGAGCCGCATGATCGCTATGGACAATCACTTTTGAACCAATAATTTACGATCGGAATTTCTCCAAAGAAAACACCACAGCTAAAAGTTCTTTTTCGGTGGTGGTATAGTTCCTCTGAGCCTCATTCAACATAAGACTTGAATAATAAATCATACGGAGGAGACCATCTAATCGTTGTCCCAAAATGACCCCCACGGTGTCGTTCGACGCATCACACATTATTTCAAAAGGAAGGGACCAATTTGGGGCAACGACCACCGGAGCCGTGGTCAATTCTTCCTTAAGAAGTTTAAAAGCACTCAAGCATGACTCATCAAAAACAAACGATACATCAAATGGCACAGCGGGCGACTAATTTCGAAAAATCTTTATAAATCGTCGATAGAAGCCCGCGTGCCCTAAGAAACTACGGACATCTTTAACGTTTGTGGGAGGCGGAAAATCTTCAATAACATCAACTTTAGCCTTATCTACCTCTAAACCTTTGCTAGATACGACATGACTAAGAACAATACCACGTTTAACTATTGAATGACTCTTTTTCCAACTTAACGTTAAATTACTCTCTATGCACCGTTCAAGCACTTTAGATAAATTAGCAAGACAAGAAGTAAAGGAAGGGCCAAAAACTGAAAAATCATCCATAAATACCTCAAGGAAGTCATCAATCATGTCTGTGAAGATAGATAGCATGCAACGTTGGAAATTTGTTGGCGCATTGAACAAACCGAAGGGCATCCGTCGAAAGGCAAATGTCCCAACTGGACAAGTGAACGTCGTTTTCTTTTGATCCTCCGGTGCAATGGCAACTTGATAATACCCAGATAAACCATCAAGAAAACAGTAATATTGGTGCCCGGCTAACTTGTCAAGTAATTGATCAATGTAAGGAAGTGGAAAATGATCCTTTCTCGTGGCCGCATTAAGCTTTCTGAAGTCGATACACATTGGCCACCCAGTTGTCCACCGTGTTGGCACGATTTCTCCCTTATCATTTTCAACAATAGTGTTTCCATCCTTCTTCGGTACCACATGGATGGGGCTTACCCATTCACTATCGGGTGCAGCAAAAATGATCCCCTCGTCGATCAATTTGAAAATCTCCTTCTTCACAACTTCCATTAAAGTGGGATTCAAACGGCGTTGACCTTCCCGAACTGGCTTTGCCCCTTCTTCCAACACTATATGATGTATGCATGTGGTTGGACTTATCCCCTTAATGTCTTCCAAACTCCAGCCAATGGCTCCTTGAAACTTTTTAAGAACTCCGATTAAAGCCTCTTCTTCCGCTTCGGTTAACTTGGCAAAAACGATCACCGGCTTCTTCTCGCCTTCCTCAAGGAAGACATACTTGAGATGACTTGGAAGAGGTTTAAGCTCAGGTTTTGGCTTGATGTCCAGTTTCTCATTTTCAAGCTCACAAAGATCAATCACCCCCTCGGAATTGGGCTCAAGCCAATCATCGTCCTCAACGAGCCAAGATTCGTTGTCATGATCGAGAGATTTATGGGTGTCAGATTCCTCTTCAAATTTGTCTTGCACAATTAAATCAATGGAGTCCACGAATGAACACTCGGCATTCATGGATGAAGATGGAGTTACCTGGAAATTAGGAATAGAGAATGTGACCGATTTGTCCAAAATGGACAATGTCATGCTTCCATTCTTCACATCAATCAACGTGTTGGTCGTAGCCATGAAGGGTCAACCCAGCAAGATCATAAGCTCTCGATTGTCATCTTGAACTTTGCCCACGTCTAAAGTCACGAAGTCAATGGGTACTATAAGGTTCCTAACTTGCACGAGAATGTCCTCGACAATTCCCTTCAGGTACCTTACCGACCGGTCTACCAATTGAAGTCGCATTTTTGTTGGCTTAAGTGCACCTAAATCAAACTGCTCAAAAATAGACAAAGGCATTAAATTGATTCCCGCCCCAAGGTCAAGCATACCCCAAGTTTCTTTTCCATTTCCCAAAGTAATTTTTATACAAAAACTCCCGGGGTCACTTTCTTTTGGGGAAAGGGGATTTCGTAAGATCACGCTCGCCACATTTGAAATACAAATTTTTTCATTTTTAGAAAATCTACTTTTTTTTATGCCAAGTCTTTGAAGAACTTGACATATGCGGGAACGTTTCTTATAACATCAAGCAAAGGCAAATTAACGTTAACTTTGGAAAGCATATTATAAAGGTCAAGAAATTGCTTGTCTTGCTTTTCCTCTCGAAGACGACTTGGATATGGAATGGGAGGTCGATATGGATTAGAAGCTTTGTGAAGAGTCGTCTTGGTCTCGACTTCCTTTTCATCATTACCCGGAGACTGGGTAATATTCATCTCTTTGCCTTCTTTCTCATTCAGTTTCTTGCTTTCTCCATTGGTTTTGTGATCGGTTAGAGTTCTCATAGGGAGATACAACGTTATTATTCACAACTCGCCCACTCCTAAGCACTGTGATGGCTTGTGCCCGCGAGGATTGACTCGGCAACTTCCCTTTCTCGTTCTTTCCTACTTGCTTGGCGAGTTGGCCAAGGGCTGTCTCAAGCTTATCCATCTGTTTGTCATTGCGTTGCAATGTTGACTCAGTGCGTTGCATGAATGTACGCAATGTCTCCTCGAGCGTTGGTGAAATGGGTGCTTGAGTCGGTCAAGGTGGAGGAAATTGTATTTGACCTTGCCCTTGCGGTTGTGATTGTTTCATTGGTCGAGTTGAGAATGGAAATTGACCTTGTCCCCATTGTTGTTGATATGGCTGTTGGGGAACAAAGTTATTTTGTGGCCTTGGGTTCGGTGTCGGAGTCGCCACATTTTGATTATTCGACCATGAGAAATTTGGATGATTCCTCCATTCCGGATTGTAAGTGTTGGAAAATGAATTATTATTTCGTGGGTAACGACTCTAATATCCTTGCCCTTGTTGATTTGCTTGAAACCCCTGAATAGCAAGTGCTTGTTCATTATATTCCTCGGTTGGTTCAAAGGTTGCTTGGCATGTATTAGCTCCATGCCCGTACACTCCACAAATGTCGCACGTCTCTAATGATTGAGATATGCCTTGAGATAAAAGCATGTTTTGGGTTTGCAATGAGGCCACTTGCCTCGTTAACTCGACAATTCTATGTGTATCGTCAGGGACTGTATGTGACATCTCGATCTCATGAATGGCTACTTTCCTCGATTGCGAGCTTTTCTGTTGAGAATTGTAACTTATTGACTAGCATATGTTCCATACTTCCTGAGCAGTTCATGATCCAATCTCTCCCCATGCTGCATTGTCCACCATATACTGAAATGTAAGAATAAGCCCATCATAAAAAAATTGATTGACGAGCTCGGGTTGATAATGATGATGTGGGCACTGCGTCAATATTCCTTTAAAACATTTCCAAGCCTCATGGTATGTTTCTCCATCCGTCTGATTGAACGAAGCTATCTGTACTCGGAGTTGAGATGTTGTTTGATTCGAATAATACTTCCCCATGAAGTGATCATACACCATGTCCCAATTCGTAAGAGAATCAGGCTCCAACGACAAAAACCAAGTCTCCACTTTGTCCTTTAACGTATACGGAAAACACCTCATCTTCAGCTGTTCTTCACAAAGTCCTTGCAATGGGAATGTTTGGATGACCGAGTAAAATTTCCGGATGAAAGTTATCGGATCTTCGTTTAGACGCCCGAAGTAAGAGGGCAAAAGTTTGGAATGAGTTGCCTTAAGTTCATAATATCGGGCCGCTGGGCCTAGACGAATGCATGATGTAGACGGGGCAATCACGGGCCGAGCGAATTCATGCATACGAGACGGCTGAGGCTCATGATGATGGAACGGTCTGTGAGGTGGCACGTACGGAACTCAGGGTGGATGGTATTGTTGTTGCTGATTGAACGGTTGTTGATGAAGGAAGTATGGAACTTTTGTTGATTAAGTTGTATGCCGTGATTGTTAGCTTGTTGATTGAAATGGTCGTGATTAAACGGTGGTGTATTTTGATTCACGGTCGGATTTGGTGCATTATTATGTTCATTTTGAGGTTCCGTCGGATTCGGTTCTGTAGGATTTGCTCCGGGTGGATCCATCGATGATTCTTCTATCGATGTGAGTATTACTTGATTTACCTGGTGAATGTTGTCGATTAAAGGAACTAATTCTCCATCAAAGAACCTACATCCTAGCATTCACTAACAAACAATTAAAACAGTCGAGACAAAAGAATACAAATTACACGAACTAAACAAATCATACACGAACAAACATTTTTTTGGACAGCCTTTGTCAATTCCCCGGCAACGGCGCCAAATTTTGAATCGAACTTTTTCGCTTTAATAATAAAAAGCTCGTCCACAAGAGAATGGAGTTATTGTGAACGATCCATTTTCGGGAAGGGGTTTCTATAACTACGAATTTGAAAACGAGCATACAAAAACTACAACTAATTGAAAGCGATAAAAACTAAGATTTATAAAACGAGAAAACAAACATAATTAAACTAGCGAATTAAAAGTAAATCGTGCTTGAGTTACTAAACTAATAACAAGCCGAATGAAAGTACAAAATTAAAAGCTAAATCAAAAGTAAATAAAAAGTGCAGGAAACTCATAATTCATATGAAATCAGTAGCAGACGAATGATCTACAGCAGCGAAATGATATCTTCAAGAACGAACGAATGAGAAACGAAGGAAATGACTTGATTATCAATCGAAATCTTCCATTTAATTTGGATGGAAAGGGACTTGAGGTATTTGACGTTTTGGAACCTTCCCCCCCCAATATATCTGATAAAATTTTGAAGAAACCAACAGCTTTTTATAGATTTTTCCGAAAATAACTGCATAAACCGCCAGAGCGTCGACTGACGCGGTCCGAGTGTCGACGTCGATGCGAGTCAGTCTGCTCGTGTCGACCAGGCAGTGCGTCGACCGACGCGTGCACGGATCGACGCGGCTGCATGTTTACGTCTACAGGTATGTCGATCGACGCTACTGCAGCTATGCGTCAAACTAGCGTCGACCAACACGGCCGTCTCCCGACGTCGACGTGGTGCTTGCTGCGGGCATCGACAGCACGTCGTGCGTCTCGTCTTCTTCGTTTTGAACTGAAACACAAAAATAAAGCAAAATTAGACTATTACTTATAAAATAAGGTAGAAAAACATTAAACATGATACGAAACGAAATTATCAAAAGGAAGAAAAACGAGAAGAAAATAAACCTAGAAACCCTAAAAGCACACAACACACGATGCAAAAATACACGAAAATCACATAGAAATATGTACAAATCAACTCCCCCACACTTAGCTTTTTGCTTGTCCTCAAGCAAAATATAATCTAGATGTAGACAAGAAAATCTAACTACCCAATGACCTAATAACAAATGCATTCAAATGATTCAAGAAGTTAATGCATTATATCGACTGAAAACTCAACTAAAAGGACGAAATGATAAGTTGAGGTAAAAGATTTAGACTTGCTTTCGAACACCTAAAAGTAATGAGTTGACCTCCATGCACGTCATCCATCTATACCTCGGCCCAAGTCTATCCCCGAACAAACTGCCAAGTCATCAACCGACTAGCCCAGTCATCTATACATCTCTTTAACAATACAATCTAATAAATAAAAATAAAAACAAAAATATGAACTTAACTTGTACAAGGTTTTCTCTTCTTGCACTTATTGTTTCCTTTTCTTTTCTGTTTCTTTTCTTTTTTTTATGAGTACCCATAGAGATGAGGTACTAAATGAGCATAATTTACATAAATCAAAAATGAGAGTTCATTGACTCCGATCTTACATGCAACGGATAACATTCTTCAATATCGCACGTGGAGTTTTAACGTCTCCAAAAATAAAAAGAAAAAAACTACATAAAGTCCTATAGAGGGTATCGGAAAACGGGACTAGTAGAGAGTATTCAACTCTTTGGAATGAAATAGATATAGACCAGAGGACAAGACACTTCATAGATTATTTAAACTCCGTTCCCCACAATTATACTATTGTTCGAACGAAAGTCTAAATATCCTAACCAAAGCATCTAACCACGTCACTTCGTCAAGGTTCCAGTCAATATAAATACACACGATTCAAATCAACCACAAGCAAGCATACAAAGATCTACTAACAAAACCAAGGACACCCCCCCCCCCCCCCCCACACACACACACACACACTTAAACCATACAATGTTCACATTGTATAATACGAAAAATTAAGGTAAAAGGTAGGAGAAAGAGATACGTCTGATGAGGCATAAATAGGTCAGACCCGGATTTGGGTAGACCTGGATCTAGATGACGAAAGAGCTGAGCAGTAAGACCTGGATCCCAACCCAGGGGTTGTCATGAGGTTAGTCAGAGCTGAGCAGTATCCTGAGGTTAGTAAGAGCTTAGCAGTAAGACCTGGATCCCAACCCAGGGGTTGTCCTGAGGTTTAATAAGAGCTGAGCAGTAAGACCTGGATCCCAACCCAGGGGTTGTCCTGAGGTTAGTAAGAGCTGAGGCAGCGTCATCCCAGCCCAGGAGTTGCCCTGAGCTGATAGAAGACCTCCTGTGAGATAAACCTTGGCAATATAAAGGCAGGCTTGCCAGTGGAAAAGGAGAGCAGGACCAGGGGAGACCTGGCCTCCTGACCTCCCCGCGCAGTTAAGCTTGCCAATAAGAAGGAGAGCCGGACCAGGAGAGACATGGCCTCTTGACCCACCCGCGCAGGTAGGCTTGCAAGTAAGAAGGAGAGCAGGACTAAGAGAGACCTGATCTCTTGACCCCCGCTGGGGGACAAGTGGGACCACTTTTCAGAGTTTGTTGTTTCAACGGCCCTTGATACGCGCCTTTTTTTTCCGAGATCCCAGAAAGGGTCCCCACTGGAAAAAAACTATAAATACCTCAGCCCCAAGGCTGAGAGAGGTATGTCATTCTTTGTGCATTCCTTCTTTGCTTGCTAAGATAAATCTCATACGCTTTACTGACTTAAGCATCGGAGAGGTTTCCACCGGAAAACCACCGGTGGTCCTTTCTAACGTGTTTCTGTGTGCAGATCAAAAAGGGTGTTCAAGGTTTCCAGGCGTTGTTCTTGACGTCGGTCATATTTTGGGTCGAAACAATTAGCGCCGTCTGTGGGAAGGCGATCAAGCTAAGACGTGAGGGTTTTCTATGGCTTCAGACGGTTTACGACAAAACTTGGTGGGAGAGCTCGGTGGAACTCCCAGCTCCGCCGCGCCGTGGGGTATGCCACGGTCAGCAGAAACATCCACGGTGAGGGCCCGAGGGAGCAGAGCCGTCAGCGGGAGTGGGATCAGGCACCGTACCGCCCCCCTCTGGCGGGTCAACGCCTGCCGCCGGTGGATTGTTCAATGACGTCCTCCTCAGGAAGTTGTCTGAGCTCATCGGCAAGGCCGTGGAGACAGGTTTGGAGAAGAAGTTCGCAGTGATGTCAACGCCGCCGTCCGGCGCACGGCCAGATTGGACAGTTCCACCGATGGAAACTGAGCCACTGCGCAGCCAGCGCATGGATCGGACCCCTCTTCAGGACATAGAAGAGCATTTCTCTACTTCTGACAGCGAGATCTCAAGCCAGGCAAGTCCTGGTTTGGCTGAGCAGTTGCAAAGCCTGCAGAAGGAGGTGCGGGAGTTTAAGAGGAAGATGACGGGCACAGGTATGGCGCCGTCACGGCAAGGCACTCCATTCACAGAGGAGGTCATGCACGACGATGTGACAGCCTCATACCAATCTCTAGGCTTTGAGTACAATGGGACCACTGATCCATGGGACCATCTGAGCCAATTGAGATTGCAGCAGCTGTGCACAAATTTTTAGATGCGGTTATGTGCCGGGTCTTTCCGATGACCTTTACCAAATCAGCCCAGTTGTGGTTCAGCCAGCTACCGCCGCGATCCATTAGCAACTTTGATGAATTCAGTTCAGCCTTCCTGCATCAGTTCACAAGCTGCAGGAAATACCAGAAGATGCCACTGGAGTTATTCAGCCTTAAGCAGAAGGAGAACGAGAGTTTGCGTGCTTATATCAACAGGTTCACAACGGCGAAGCTAGAGGTGCCTTCTGCATCAGAAGAGCTCCTCGTAAATGCGCTAGCACAAGGCCTTCGACGGGGGGAGTTTTTCCAGTCGTTGGTAGTAAAGCTAGCTTTGAAATTCGGAGAGCTCTTGGAGAGAGCTGAGAAATACATTCACTTGGAGGAGGCCTTGAAAATCAAGGATGAAGGAGAGAAGAAAAGAGAGAGATATGACAGAGAAGAGAGAGTATCAATGAAGGAATCCAGGCCAGACCTGTCGGGAAGATGACCTCGCTTCACTGAGGAACAGAATGAGATGCTGATTCAGGATGCTCTGGACTTCATTGAGGAAAAGAGGGAAAGAGCTGGATGGCACACATCAAGGGGAGAATAAAAAACGATTTATGACAGATCTGTAATCAAGAGACATTTCCAGGTTGGAGACCTGGTTTTAAGAAGAGCTGATTTAGGGAAAACTAAAGGAAAGCTGGATTCGGCGTGGCATGGACCACTCCGAGTCACCCAAGTTTTGGCAGGGGGAGCTTATAAGATAGAAGAGCTGGATGGAACCGAAATTCCTCGCACATGAGATGTTGCGAACTTACGAAAATTTTATGTATGATTGTGATTTCTTAATGTCTATTAATATAATGATAATGCAGGTTTATGCTCGTTAGCCAAACTAAATGCGTCTTCATAAAATCAAGAATCGGCTAAGGGCGGATGCCCCATTTTCCTGACCTGATTGTCAGCATAAGCCAGGATTGGCTAAGGGCGGATGCCCCATTTTCCTGACCTGATTGTCAGCATAAGCCAGGATTGGCTAAGGGCGGCTGCCCATGATTTTTCCTGACCTGATTGTCAGCATAAGCCAGGATTGGCTAAGGGCGGATGCCCCATTTTCCTGACCTGATTGACAGCATAAGCCAGGATTGGCTAAGGGCGGATGCCCTATTTTTTTGACCTGATTGTCAGCATAAGCCAGGATTGGCTAAAGGCGGATGCCCCATTTTCCTGACCTGATTGTCAGTTTAAGCCAGGATTGGCTAAGAGCGGATGCCCCATTTTCCTGACCTGATTGTCAGTTTAGGCCAGGATTGGCTAAGGGCGGAGGCCCCATTTTCCTGACCTGGCCTGATTGTCAGTTTGAGGATGGATACTCGTAAAAGCGCCTGACCTGGATATTAGATCAAGCCAAGAATGGCTTAAAATGGATATTCATAAAATGCTCGACTCGATTTAAGCCAGGTCTTGCCGGAGGCGGGTGCCTCAATTCTTCAGACCTGAAGGTAAGTTCAAAAGCCCGAACTGGCTAAGCTTGAAAACCCTAATTCGCTTGATTTGATTGAAGAAATAAACAGGAACCCATTGAAATTTGTGAAGAGAATACTCTTGCATTTATCATAAAATTCTGGCAAATACAAAAGAAATTGCACACGCCTTCTACGAAGGCTGGCAAAATTGATTACAATGCAGGAAATAAAACAGAAGAACAGAAAATTCAACAAAATCCCAAAGATATTTAGCCATGTGAGGAAGAGGCCCTCCGATCAGAGGCCAAAACACGGCGGACACGCCACAGCTCACGCTCAGTTTCGTGGTAGCGCTGGCGGTACTTATCGGCTCGCTCAGATATGGCGTGAGCTTCACCGGCAGCGATAGTCAGCCGGTTCACCGACTCCGTCAAGTCGGTCTTCTCTTCTCGCAATTGACGATTCAGTTGACACAGCTCGGCCCACTCTCGCTTGTAGTGGCGTTTCTTCTGCCTCCTCCTCTCCAAGAGGCGATACAGATAACTGATTTTCTCCCGGAGCACAGTCAGTTTATCGGAAAGCTTGACATTTTCGACGAACAGAGAGATGTTCTTCCACAGAGTCAAGCTCTTAAAGTAAGGAAGAAGAATCCATTCCAGAAATTGAATAAAAACAAATCATACACACGCATGTTTAAAGGAAAGAAGGCACGTGCCAGGGAATAAAAATACTAGGGTTTCTGGAAAATAAGGAGACCCTAGAATACCAAAAGTCGCTACGAGACAAGAAAACTCATTACTATTGATCAAAAATTATTCAGTACACCAGTTCATGAGAAAGCAAGGCAGATCACCCACACAGGCAAAACAACAGATCTGTCAGGAGAAGTGCAGTCTAAGCAAAACTAAGCCTAAACCCCCGCATCTAGCTCCTGCGCGAGCTGCTCTACAGCCTCCTCTGCCAGGGCACCCGGAGAGGCTCCTCCCGGAAGCTCCCCCATATCAGCAAAGGTGGGGGAGGGATTAGATGTGGTTAGGGCAAGAGTCAGATCTGGATTTGGCTGAGCTGCCTCTGGGGAACTGATTCGAGCTTTTGCGTGTGCCTACTTTATAAATAATTGTCAGAAATTTAATAGCTCGCCCGCAAAATAACGGGATCGCGTGTAGGTTTGGCAAGCTTAACTCGAGTCGTCTCTCAAGGACTGACGTTCAGAATTTTTAATGTTTGTTTAATCACAATGTTTAACACGAGAACTTGTATAAGTTTGGTTTTTGAAAATTATAACTACGAGATTAAAAAAAAACAATAACTAACTATCTTAAACTAATTAACCAACTATAATTAACTAGCATGGATTGAACTACGATTACAACTATCAAGCATATGAATTCTCAAGAACAAAATTAATTCTCAAATTCCCAAGCAATTGCATATCATAAACTAATTAACCAAGCATAAGCAATAAATGAACTAAGCATGAACAATCTCATCACCAAGCATGAACGAAGGTAAAACGCAGCAACTAATTAATTATTAAAAACGAAATCTAAGGTTCAAAGCTTCAGCGATTCAATGGTTCAAACGATTCTAATTATCAAACGAAAAGCAATAAATACTTAAAAACATGAATTAACTAACAATTAATCTAAAAGAAATAACTAAATTTAGAAAACTTATTACTGACTAAAAAGGTGCTGAAGGATTGTTGTAGGTACGGGACTACGAACGATTGGATCTTGGTTGAGAAAATCGGAGCTTGAATGAACGTCTTCGTTTCGGTGCCCTTGAATCTTGAATCTTCGACGTAGATCTTGAAAAATATATTGGAGGGTGTTGGAAATAGGTTTCTTAACCCTAGATAGGTGTTTTGGGTCGTGGATGTCTGTTTAAACCGAAGTATGAAGGGTTTATATAGTTATTTCATGACTTGGCGCACAAGAAACCCTAAAATCCGAATTCTGGGCCGTCGCGTCGATGGTGCGTCGACGTAGCGTCGACTGACGCGCGCTGGCGCTCGGCGGGACTCGGCAGACTTGGTCGGCAGCGCTCGGCAGGTCTGGTCAGCAGGTGTGCGCGTCGGCTGGGCAGGTGCGTCGACGGGGTGCGTCGACATCGACGCTTCAGCAAGTTGCGTCGACATCGACGCTTCAGCAAGTAGCGTCGACAGTGCGTCGACGGAGCGTCGACTGACGCGGTCATGACTCGCTGACATGGCCTCGCGTCGACGGTGCGTCGACGGTCGCGTCAGTCGACGCGACTGCGCGTCTGTCTCCAATTCTCGATCTTTTGCTACTCGTTTCACCGAAAAGCTTGTTCTTCACTTCTTGAACATCGAACCTCGTCTATTACGCGTTAAAACTCTTCCGGTTACTTAGCTGTAAGGTGAAAAACAACGAAATATCACCTACTTGCATCAATTACGATCAAAATGCGGTAAAATAAGCTGGAATTATAAAAATACGAGATTA
>BMAC01000339.1:176426-196144 GCA_014905375.1 Phtheirospermum japonicum
GTCTATATATATAGCAAGTTCGTTTCTAAGACTTCGACGTCCTAGCCATCAACAACAAACAACATCAACGCATCGAGTGGCAAACAAAGAACCTTTATACAAATAAATGGAAAAGCATAAAATAACACGAACAAACATTATCAAAACCTATTTCAGTCCCCGGCAACGGCGCCAATTTTTGATTCGAGCTTTTGCGTGTGCCTACTTTATAAATAATTGTCAGAAATTTAATAGCTCGCCCGCAAAATAACGGGATCGCGTGTAGGTTTGGCAAGCTTAACTCGAGTCGTCTCTCAAGGACTGACGTTCAGAATTTTTAATGTTTGTTTAATCACAATGTTTAACACGAGAACTTGTATAAGTTTGGTTTTTGAAAATTATAACTACGAGATTAAAAAAAAACAATAACTAACTATCTTAAACTAATTAACCAACTATAATTAACTAGCATGGATTGAACTACGATTACAACTATCAAGCATATGAATTCTCAAGAACAAAATTAATTCTCAAATTCCCAAGCAATTGCATATCATAAACTAATTAACCAAGCATAAGCAATAAATGAACTAAGCATGAACAATCTCATCACCAAGCATGAACGAAGGTAAAACGCAGCAACTAATTAATTATTAAAAARGAAATCTAAGGTTCAAAGCTTCAGCGATTCAATGGTTCAAACGATTCTAATTATCAAACGAAAAGCAATAAATACTTAAAAACATGAATTAACTAACAATTAATCTAAAAGAAATAACTAAAGTTTAGAAAACTTATTACTGACTAAAAAGTGCTGAAGGATTGRTGTAGGTACGGACTACGAACGATTGATCTTGGTTGAGAAATTCGGAGCTTGAATGAACGTCTTCGTTTCGGTGCCTTGAATCTTGAATCTTCGACGTAGATCTTGAAYATATATTGGAGGGTGTTGGAAATAGGTTTCTCAACCCTAGGTAAGTGTTTTGGGTCGTGGTTCTCTGTTTAAACCGAAGTATGAAGGGTTTATATAGTTATTTCATGACTTGGCGCACAAGAAACCCTAAAATCCGAATTTTGGGCCGTCGCGTCGATGGTGCGTCGACGTAGCGTCGACTGACGCGCGCTGGAGCTCGGCGGGACTCGGCAGACTTGGTCGGTAGCGCTCGGCAAGTCTGGTCAGCAGGTGTGCGCGTCGGCTGGGCAGGTGCATTGACGGGGTGCGTCGACATCGACGCTTCAGCAAGTTGCGTCGACAATGGTGCGTCGACATCGACGCTTCAGCAAGTAGCGTCGACAGTGCGTCGACGGAGCGTCGAATGATGCGGTCATGACTCGCTGACATGGCTCACGTCGACGGTCGCGTCAGTCGACGCGACTGCGCGTCTGTCTCCAATTCTCGATCTTTTGCTACTCGTTTCACCGAAAAGCTTGTTCTTCACTTCTTGAACATCGAACTTCGTCTATTACGCGTTAAACTCTTCCGGTTACTTAGCTGTAAGGTGAAAAACAATGACATATCACCTACTTGCATCAATTACGATCAAAATGCGGTAAAATAAGCTGGAATTATAAAAATACGAGATTAAGCTTAAATCGTCCAACTTATACCAAAAACAATAAGAAAAATAGACTAAAATTCTAATAAAAACTAAGACAAATCCGTGCTAATCAGGAAACCAGGGGAGCGGTGAAGGAGGCAAAAACGTGCGCAGCAAACTTGGGCGTATCGAACCTATGCAGGCGGTCTTGCTCAGGAGAGTAGCAGAAAGAGGTAGGCTCAGGAGGCTGCTTCAAAATTTCCGCGCGATCGAGGGGGACTGTGGGCTTTTCCTGGGCCCACTTTGCCTGAGCATCCGGAGCGAGATGGAAGTATACCTCTGCCTCTGGAGCAAGCAGCTGATACATTTGCTCCGAACCCAGGAAGGCCCACTGGACATACTCCCGATTCATCTGGACCAACCTTAGCCCCTCCTCGGAGTTAAGGAACTCCATTTTCTCGGCTAAGATCGCGCAGCTTCTTCTCTTTCTCTTGCCGGGACTTGTGCTCCTTCGATAGGTGGGACCACATTTATTTCTGAGGACCCTGGAATGTTACAGCTCTACCCCAACCATTTCGGGGGGAGGAGTTGATGAGGCATAAATAGGTCAGACCCGGATTGGGGTAGATCTGAATCTAGATGACCAAAGAGCTGAGCAGTAAGACCTGGATCCCACCCCAGGGGTTGTCCTGAGGTTAGTAAGAGCTGAGCAGTAAGACCTGGATCCCAACCCAGGGGTTGTCCTGAGGTTAGTAAGAGCTGAGTAGTAAGACCTGGATCCCAACCCAGGGGTTGTCCTGAGGTTTAGTAAGAGCTGAGCAGTAAGACCTGGATCTCAACCCAGGGGCTGTCCTGAGGTTAGTAAGAGCTGAGCAGCGTCATCCCAGCCCAGGAGTTGCCCTGAGCTGATAGAAGACCTCCTGTGAGATAAACCTTGGCAATATAAAGGCAGGCTTGCCAGTGGAAAGGAGAGCAGGACCAGGATATAGATCGAAAACAAATGGAGAATTCGAGAAAGAGGAAAGGTGAAGATTGGAATCGAAACGAGAATAAAATTCATGACAAGCAAGGAAAGAAAGAGGAAAATAATCAAGGAGATCAACCTACTAAGCCCGTTTGTGGAAATTGTGGTAAAAGTCACTTTGGGGAATGTCTTGCAGGGAAAAATGCATGCTTTCGCTGCCAACAAAAAGGGCATCTAGCGGATGATTGTCCGGTTTACGGCAATACCAATTTTGCAGAGAAGAAAGGACAAGGAGGAAGGGCTCGAGTGTTTAACATGCGACTGCTGAACCAAGGTAAGATTATTTGAATTTCGAGGACGAAATTTTTTTAAGGAGGTAGGATTGTAACGCCCAAACTTTTCTTTCTTATTATGTTAAGCCCATTATTTTTTTTTTAATTTAAATTCTATTGTTTTAAGTCCACTAAGCCTAATATTCAAATCCAATTGAATTATTTTGATTTTTACTAAAGCCCAAATTCAAAGCCCATGCATCAAAAACATATTTTTATTTTTATTTATACTTCAAAATATATAATTCTAGCCACAAGCTCGTCGCCATAATATGACTTCCTATTTTAGTTTTAAATAATCTAAGAACTCTAATTAAGTGAATTTATAGTTCGTTTTCAAATAAAAATATATTATCAATTTCTAAGAAATTATTATAATTATTTAGTAATTTAATTATTTATTTAAATTACTATTGAGTCGTCTATGAATATAATTTCAATTTCTAAAATTTTTATAATTTTTATATTATAATTATTTTTAATAATTTAAAATACTATTGGGTTGTCACGAAATTATTTGATTTAAACTGAAGTCGTCAATTGGGTTGACTCCTTTTGGACTTTAGAAAACGAGCCCAACAGACAAACCGAGCCCACTAAAGTCTCACCCTAACTTTCCTAAATTAAGTTCATCTTTGGTTTATAAGCAAAGTCCTTTTTTTTTTTTCTTCAGCCGTTCTCTAATCATCACCTCAAACCCTCTCAAAATTTTTCGACTCTTCTTCACTTTTCTGCAAACAGCCGCAAGCATCAGGTAAACACACCTCTTCTGTTATTTTTTTTTCTTTACTTGAACACAGCCGAAATCAAAGTTTTCGGCAGCCATCGTAATCGAATCGGCTGCCGATTTCCAATCACCCCGGCCACCGTTCCAAACCAAACAACAGCACCATCGCCACGCCTACTGCCGAAGCGCTGGCACACGGCACCGTCCAACCCAACTACGGCCAAACCACGGCCAATCCTAACCCGACACCAGCCAAGGCACCAATCGTCGCCAACCATCCCGGCCACGAATCCCAAACCATCACCCCTGCCTACATCACAGAAAACTACAGCCGCGGCCGATCAAAACCCGTACACCAACTCGCCCGAACAACCTCGACAACAACCCGAACACAACCCAACAAACCCCCACGCAAACCGTTTCGGCAGCCCACAGCGACCCGAAACCCGTAGCCACCCAAACAACCATCTCGGACAAATCACCACCCTCAACCACCAACGCCTTCTTAGCCGAAACCACGGCCCGACTCAAACCATCGGAGCAGCCCCACGAGGACCCAGCCGCAGCCGAACCGCAGCCCAATTTCCAGCCACCTGCCGACAACCGCCACACAAAACCACCGCCGCCACCTTCAGTCCGCCCCAGCCGTGGTCAGGCGCCGCCGTCAAATATCGCGGTCGTGCCCCGTCACCACTATGTCCCGCCGCGGAGCCGGAGAAGTCGTCTCATCCGCCCGTTGCCGATAGTCGCCACCCCCAACTTTCAACCGCCGGCGAAGCAAACCCCCACAACGAACCAGCCGCCATGGTTTCACACCGCCGCACACAACCGCCTGTGCCCGTCGCCCCACCTGAGCGGAGCGGGGCACAACCGCCCGTTTCTCTGTCGCTCGCCCTCGACGGTTGCAGCCAACCACCACCCGAGCGGCCTGGGCAAGGCATGCCGTCGCCGTGTTCCGTTTCGCCGAGCCACCACCGTGGAGGAACTGACGGGGAGAGGTGCTGGCCGAGTCCTGTTTTGGGGAGAAAGAAGAAATGAAAGGGGAAAGAGACGGGAGAGGAGAATTAGGGATTTGGGGCTGAAATCCCCTTTTATCCCAACAAACATTTTTCCAAATTTGCAGATTGACCCCCCAGCTTCCTAACCATGTTCAATTGAGCCTCCAATTTACCAAAACTTCAATTTTACCCTTCCAAATTCAAGAACCCTAATAAAACAACACTATTGGCCTTGTTTTCCCTAACCGGACGTTCGATTTATGGCTATGGTTTAATTATCTTTTCAATTATCCAAATCTATTTTTTTTTTAAATGAAGCACTAAGATAAATTATTATTTTTAATGTAGGAAACGAGGGATCTCAAAAGTAGAATTTTCAAGCACGAGCATCCACATTCGCATTTTCACGAAACGCATTCAAAGGTGGGTGATTCTAAACTATTTTCAAAACTATGTTTGTCTATGTTAAATGCAATTATATGAATTATCTATGTCTCAATGCAACATTCCATAGTAGCTTTCGAGCTAAAACCATGATAGTGTGTTGTAGCCATTCATTTATGATTTATATGATTTCTTCTTAACATTGCCGAACGTGTTCTATGTTTGTCTATGTTAAATGCGATTGTATGAATTATCTATGTCTCAATGCAACATTCCATAGTAGCTTTCGGGCTAAAACAACAGTAGCTTTCGAGCTAAATCTATGGTTGGCCAACATCTATGAACGACTGACAGTGTGTTGTAGCTATTCATTTATGGTTTGTATGATTTGTGTTTAATGTTGACAAACAAATCCCCACTGAGCGAGTTGAAAGCTCACACCCATTTTTATCAAACTTTTCAGGTTGAGGAGTTGGATGTGGTACGAGGCGGTGGATGCGAAGATGCTATTTTCGATGTTAATTTATTATCTTTTCTATGGTTTGGTATCTTTCTTTTATGTCAAGTTTAAAATAAAGTTTGAAACTCGTGTTTCCGTGAACAGTCGAGTTAATGTTATTTTGAATTATCAAGTGAATCTCCAATTTTTAAATAAATATTTAAGTTTTATTCACTCTTCCGCTCAAATTTATTGTGATTGTGATTTATTGAAAAACTCACGCCCTTGATTTTGGAAGTTTTTATTTATAACGAATCCAATTTTACCCTTTTTGAAAATGGGGCGTGACAAGAGCAGGACCAGGGGAGACCTGGCCTCTTGACCCCCGCGCAGGTAGGCTTGCCAGTAAGAAGGAGAGCAGGACTAAGAGAGACCTGATCTCTTGACCCCCGATGGGGGACAAGTGGGACCACTTGTCAGAGTTTGTTGTTTCAACGGCCCTTGATTCGCGACCTTTGTTTCCGAGATCCCGGAAAGGGTCCCCACTGGAAAAAAACTATAAATACCTCAGCCCCAAGGCTGAGAGAGGTATGTCATTCTTTGTGCATTCCTTCTTTGCTTGCTAAGAGAAACCTCATACGCTTTACTGACTTAAGTATCGGAGAGGTTTTCACTGGAAAAACACCAGTGGTCCTTTCTAACATGTTTCTATGTGCAGATCAAAAAGGGTGTTTAAGCTTCCGAGCGTTTTTCTTGACGTCGGTCATATTTTGGGTCGAAATAACGTCCCAGAAATCGCGCTTGTGGTGATGAGTCGAGCATCCAAGACCATCCAATGGGCTTTAACATCAAAGGGGAACTGAAACAAAAAGAAATAAAAACACATAAAAACAAACATAGTTAAAAAGGCTTGGGTTGCCTCCCAAGAAGCGCTTTTTTAACGTCAATAGCTTGACGAACTCACACCGTCTATGTCGAGAACAGGTCAATGAGAGTCACGGTCTCCTTAGCATGATTCACCTCTGATTCTTGAAAGTACGGTTTAACTCGATGGTCGTTTACTTGAAAACTTTCGTTGGTCTTTTCGTTGACCAGCTTCACAACTCCATACGGCAAAACTTCTTCAACCAGAAATGAACAACTCCATCGTGATTTGAGTTTTCCGGGGAACAACTGGAGACGAGAGTTAAAGATGGCAGGTGAACTGGGATAAAGATGGCAAGTGAACTGGGAGCACGGAGAGTTAAGGCATATACGGACTCGCAACTGGTAGCTCGCCAGTTCGATGGGTCTTTTGAAGTAAGAGAAGAGCGTATACAAGAATATTTAAAAAAGCTAAGGGAGGCGGTGATGGAGTTTGAGGAATTTAAGTTAGAACATTTTTCGCGGGCTGATAATATCCGGGCTGATCAGCTCGCCAGGTTGGCAGGGGCATTGGGTTCATGCGACACAAAAAAGGTCACGCTGATGGAACTGGGACATAGCACTGTGAATAAGGGGAAAGACGTTATGGAGATTGATGTGAAAGAAGATTGGCGAGCACCAATTCGGGGGATTCTCGAAAAGGTGATTATAGGAGATTATTTGGAATTACTTGAAGTATGTACAACAAAATGTATAAAATCAATATTAAATATGAAAAAATATTTATTAAGAATAAGTTTTTTAAAATATTTAAAATATTATATTAAAATACATAATTATGGAAATTTAGAAAATATTTTATAGAAGAAATTATATTACATATGAAAATATGAAAAGAAAGTATTTTAATATAAATCTTGAAAGTTATGTTATAGTACCTGAAATTATTTTAAATATTAAAAAATATTTTAAAATATAAGAATATTTTCATATTTTTTATAGATACGTTCCCATATTTTGTTTTATTTTAGAATTTAAATAATTCATTGCATAATTAATATAATTTCAAAAACTTTATAATACAACTTTTTGATTTTATTTTATTTTATTTTTTAATTACCTTCTTTTTACATATTTTTTAAAAATCGGGTTTTAAAAATATTTTTCAAGTTTTGTTTTAGATTATATTTTAACAATATTTTTTTCAGCATATTCGAAAAAATCTCAGATTTTATAATATATTTTTCATCATTTATAAATCTTATATTTTATATATAATGTTAGATTTTTAAAATAAATTTTTAATTTTTTGATAGTTTTTAATTTTTTTTGCCACATCAGCATTGACATTGTCAAAATTGATTAAAGTCAACATCTTTCGCCAAAAATCGAAATCCGACTAACTTTTTTTTTCCGGTGAAACTGGAATTAAATTACTATTTTCTTATAAAGTATTGAATAAATTTGCTACAAAATATATATAATTGTATTAAATTGACACAACCCTGAGTTACAGGGATTATTTTGCAAATTTGTCCCAAAAAAAAAAAACTAACAGCTAATACAGATTTTGATTTGCAATCTACGTTTTTTTAATTTTTAGTGGACGGTCCAATTATACCTAGTAAAATCGAAAGCAAATACAGATTCGCATTCAGGACAAAATATCCGTTTTCTTGTTCTTCGAGCGTCAATGGTGGAAATTTTTTGAAGGATTCAATTTCCGATGCATCGGCCAAAATTGATGATAAAATTCGAGAGTTTCCAAGACTAATGAGAACCCATCAAGGTCTGACAAAGGAATTTCAATTCCTACCCCAAATTTTGAATGCCCACGATCCCCAATTTCAGAAATTCCAAAATTGCATCTACAGCGGCGTGGCTATGAAAGTACGACCTAATTCAGATGATGCCAGTTCCGTTGAGACCAAAGGCGAGCAGGATTCTTGATGGACGCAAGCGCGATCCCCAAATCGCGTAAGCCATCTGCTGCAATTGGAGCTGCTATCAATCCAAAAAACCTTACTACCAGAAGTAGCGAGGAGTCTGATTCTGATTCTGATTCCGACGAGTTCAATTTGAATGGGACCTGTGATGACGCAATTTCCAGCCCTAAAATTTCCAGTTTTGGAAATACTCGGGTAACGATGGCTAAAACCTTAATGGAAATTGATAATTGCTGTGTTGATGTTGTGGCAACGTGTGATGTTGCAAAGGGCTCTAAGGAGTCGGATAAGGAGCTGTCAGATTCTCTGAATTCGAATTCAAAGTTTCCAACTGATGCACAAAAGGTGTTCGACAAAATGTACGAACGACCTAACAAGATAGCTTCGACAGTTGGAAAACAGTAGCAACCGACATGCTTACCAATAAACGGGAACATGTTTCTTATGCGCGGGTTTTAGTGGAAGTTGAAGCTGCAGCTGTTTTGGTTTCTCTGTGCAACTTATTGCCGGGTGGCATCCGACCTCAGGACATCGTCTAGGATTATATTCTGTATAGATGCAAAACATGGGGTAATTTGGGGCATTCTACCCAAGATTGTCCGACGACAATGGTAGTTACAAGTCGATGGCTTTCCCCGCCAAAAGAAACAAGTCGATGGATTTCCCGCCAAAAGAAACTCGATCAAGAGGATAAAGGCCGATAATACCCAAAGAAATAGTTGCCGGACAGACTAGTCAACCTGCTGCTTGACAGATTGCTCCTCGACAGCCTGCTCGCAAGCAATCGTGGGCCGTTAAGTCCGCAAAAGCCATGGAAAAGCAGGGAATAGATAACAAAACTGCACAGCTCCAAAAAATTTTGGGCAAAAACATTGAGGATTCGGATCAGTTGCCTCAATTCAATGATAAGGGACAAGAGCCACCGAATTGCAACGAAATCGTCGGGATGATCAATCAACTAGCAAAACTTTGAATTCAAGCAACGAAGAAATGGTAGACAAAACACGAAAAATTAGCAACCCTTTTGAGTATTTGGAGGAAAGTTTTCCGGACATTACACTCCAATCTCTGGCCAACATAACGAAAAGGAAAAAGGCATACTCGCTCAAGGAATTGAAGAGCCCGTTTTTAAAATTATTTTCCTTTCGTTTGGGTTTGTTTGTGTATTTTTGGTCAAAGCTAGCACTTCTATTGCAGTTTTTTTGTTATGGATCTATGTTCCATGTGATATCTGATCAATACAATTTTATTTACCGATTAAAAAAAGGGGGCAATTCCCATATGATCCGATAGTTAAAAAATATATCCCAAAAAATCCAAGTCTAAGTCCAACTTCCGAATAACTCATAGAAAACTACAACTAGATCAATGTACCCCTATAATCAAATGGTCAGAGAAAACACCCTTAATCAACGCCTACTTTATATATATAACTCATCATCTCCCCGTTTCTTCTTCGATTTAGTTTTTTTTTTTTTCTCAACACTCGCAGAATAATTCTACTCCGTACTAGGCGCTGAAAGAAATTGAGAAATCAAGAACAAAATTGGAAGAATCGTGAATTATATATTAGGGTTTTAGAATTTTATTCTTTGGAGAATGTACCTACCCGTCGTATTGTCGGAGAACCGTGGAAGATGGCGATCAACGAAGAACACTTGTAAGTATTTTTCTACACAGTAGTTTAGTATGAGATTTTTAGTTGATATTCAATTGTAATACAACAATTCTTTTTCCTACCGAATTTCATTGAATTTCATAATTTTTGGATTCAAACTGGGGTYMTATATAATTGGTAATTTACATTCATAGATCTTAATATGTAAATAGAGTAGTATGCATGAGTGGTTAATGTAATTTGAGTGTGTTGAGATTTTCAGTTAGTTTCATGATTTATTTGTTCAGTATTTTTGAAAAAGTATTGCAAGAAATTTAGTAGTATGTAATTTATTTTTTGTCCTTTGTTAGTATTTGTGGAATCTTTAGAATCAGATTGCTATATTTGTTTGGGGGCAAAATTTAACCGGTATGTAATTTTGTGCCTAGTTTTTATTTCAAAATTTCAGAAAATTTCAAACTAATATTGTATTGGCAACCGTTTGGTACAAGATTATGAAATTTAGTAGAATGTAATTATTTTGTTTTCGTCTCTTATTCAATATCAAGAAATTTAGTAGTATATAACTGCAAGAAATTTTGTAATTTGTACTTTATATTTTATTTCTTTTGCAATAATTTCACAATTTTTAGAATCTGTCTCTATATCTGTTTGTGGGCAAGAGTTCACGAGTATGTAATATTGTGCCTAATTGTTGCCTATGGAGTATGGATTTTATTTCAAAATTCAAAAACATTGCACAGAAGTACGGTATTGGCATAACAAGAAAGTTAAATATGGCAAACTCAAATTTTGTAATGTGTGTTTGAATAGTCCACCAGATATATTTTAAAGTTCCATAAAAATTAAAAACAACCCTATCATCCAAAAAATACAGTTTTCAAAATGAATATGGTAGTTTACTATTGCATATTGTGGATTGTATAAGATAGTATTGAATTCAAGTTATCCGACAGTTTGCACCTGGATTCTTGAGTTTTCCAGACCTTCTTAGTCTCTTTTTTTTTACTCTCATGTTTATAATGGTTTTGCTCTCTACGCACGTGCGTGCGCTTTGTATGTTTTTGACTTGATTTGATTGATAAGTTTTCGTGTTTTTGATGGGGGCATCTATAATAATTCGATTGCTTTTTGAGGAAAATAAAAACCTTTAATGAGTTTTGTTTTTAAAAAAAAAATAGGGTGTAATTATTTAATTTATGGGACTTACTAGTTCACAATTATGCAAGCTAGATATTTTTTGGATAAAGTGCCGAGGTAGTATTGAATTCATCGGGGAGTACATTTTTCTTTTATATAAATATTTTGTAAACAAAAGTATTTGATTTCGGGAAACCATACAGTCAAAAATTATGTTTGATATTTCATATTGGCAGTACCACAAGTTAGCATGGTGTAATTGTATATGTGTTTCTGGGTAAGTGCATTGAATAGTATGGAAATTGCCCCTGAAATTGTTGTAGAGTATTTAGTTAGAAATGTGTAGTTTAGCAAGTGTTAGTACAAGTTAGTTTGAAAGTGTTGGTGTAGTATGCAATTATGTACTTGCAGATGTTTTTTTTTCTAACTGTTAGTACAAGTTGGTAGAGTAATCTTTGGAGTAGTATGTATTTGTTGGTTAGTTATTTTTGTAGTATGCAATTGAATTGGAATTAGATATGTGTATTTTATTAATTTTTAGTACAAGGTTGTTTCAAAATTGTTGTTGTAGTTTGTAATTGGTGTAGTAGTCTATAATTTTAGTTCTCTATTCTGCATACTGTTAGTAAAAGGTGTTATGGAAAGTGTAGGAGTAGTATGTAGTTGTTTATTTAGTTATGTGCAGTCTGCAATTGAAATATTGGTATGTAACTATTTGTTGTCTACTCAATAATTCCGGAAATTGATTTTATCTTTAGTATTTTTTTTCACATTAGTATAGGATTTATGTCACACTACTTCAATTAAAATCACACTACACAGTGAAAACCTTATTTCATTTTTTGCAGTTTAGAATTTATTTTATGTAGGATGGAATTTCCATCAACTAGTATAGGATGTTATTTTTGTACTTTACAATTTGCATATTACTGGACTTCTACAATAGCTAGTTTATAATAGGTAGTGTACAATTTCATATTGATTCTGGATAATAGATAGTATTGAATTCTTATTGCTGGAATGATTGCACATTGCATAGTCAAGCAGTGCAGAAGGACCAACAACGACGATGAAGTAGAAAGGGAGGCGTAGGGAAGCTGCGGGCAAACAAACTACATAGCGGGCAATTTGCGTAGAATTACACTAATATGCAATTGCATATTGTTTGTTTTATTTGATAATATGGAATAGGTAGTTAACAATTTGTTAGTTTGCAATACATATTTTTACAATTACTTATTATGAATATGTATTATGGATTCAAATATGTATGAACGATAATGGGGTTTTCAAAAAATTACAATATTATCTATTCAGATGCTAACCGCAATGTATTTCAACAATATTGCAGGAATAATTGTGCAGTTTAGGTATGTTACTTCATGAAGCATTTGGCACTAAAGAAAGTTTTGAAGAATAAACTTCGTAGGGACATCAAGGTTGAGATTATTTAATTGTGGTTAACAAGTGAAAGTTGCAACACGATAGTTGGAGTAATTTGTTTGTTTATATTTTTAAGTGAAACTCACAATTTTGTGGTGAAATATTTTGATTGATAGTGTATTACGATCGGGCTAGTCTATTTTTGTTTGTATATCGGTATATTGAATAACAGTTACTTATTGATATAACACGTGTAATGTTTAGCACTACTTGATTAACATAAATACATACTGTTAATTTAATTTTGTACTACTATAGCATAATATATCTCAATTGTTTCGTACTAGTAGAATAAAATTTCATTATAAAAAAAATAAAAAAATTACACACTAGTATAATAAAATTTCATACTACACACAAACAAAAATTTAGAATAAAATTCCATTGTAAGAAAAAACAAAATTACATACTATATATAATAAAATTTCATACTACACGTAAATAAAAATTTATATTGGGCGTAGTGTAGAAGAGAGGGAATTATTATTGATTTTTTCTTTACTTATCAATTAGTAAATTGAGATGATTCAGCAGAAAATTAAGTAATATTAATTGGATAATTGGTATACCATGAATAACATAAATATGTTATGTATTAGACTAGGGCATTATAGACAATTTATATGGTAATTTATGATTTAGTAGGATTAATTTGAGTTAAATGGGAATAAAAGAATTTGGGTGATTAAATGAGATTATATTTGTTCAATTTTGTATCAAGTAGGAATTTTCCCAAAAAATAAAAGAAAAAAGCAGCTTATACAAAGCTCAAAAGTGTACTTAATAATAATAACCACCTAAAGGAGGGGTATTTGTAATTTTTAACGCTATTTTTAAAATCAAATGACCACCGGATAAAAAAGCCTCAAAATCACTACTTTCTAAAACAAACATTAGTCATTAGCAACCATGGCCAAGTTTTCCAATTTTTTTATGGACAATCTGTTTTGAGATGGGGCATTATCTTTGGCACCTGGTACCTCATCAAGTATAATAGAATCGTTGTCCGTAATATGCCCTCTTAATATCCCCATTGCAATCTCATTCTCAACCATCTGTTGTATCACCCTCTTCACAGGCCTTGCTCCAAAGTTAGGGTCAAACCCTAATGCTCCCAGCAGTTTAACAGCTTCCTCTGTGAAATGCAAGTCGATATTCTTCTGTTTAAGTCTGTCTCTTACACGATTCAGCTGAATCTCAACTATTTTAGTGATCTGTTTGGAGTCGAGAGGCTGGAAAACAATGTACTCATCGATCCGATTCATGAACTCCGGTCGGAAAGTTTGTCTTGCTAACTCAACCACCTGCCCTTTCATCAAGTCATAAACACCATCCTGTGTATTATTATTTCTAAGTGTCTCGAGGATATAATGAGACCCGATGTTTGACGTCATGATCAGAACCGTATTCGTGAAGCTGACCGTCCTTCCTTGAGAATCGGTAATCCTCCCGTCATCCAACAGTTGCAAAAGGATGTTGAAAACGTCATGATGCGCTTTCTCAATCTCATCAAACAGAACAACCGAATACGGCCTCCGACGGACTAATTCGGTCAGCTGCCCGCCCTCTTCATAACCAACGTAACCCGGCGGTGCACCGACCAATCTTGAAACCGCGTGCTTCTCCATGTATTCACTCATGTCGATCCGCACGAGCGCGTTCTCGGTGTTGAAGAGGTACCCGGCGAGAGCTTTCGCCAGCTCGGTCTTACCGACACCCGTGGGCCCCATGAACATGAAGCTCGCAATGGGCCTGTTCGGGTCGGAGAGGCCGGCCCGCGAGCGACGTATCGCATCGGCTACGGATTTGACGGCCATATCCTGACCGACGACCCTGTTGTGTAGGACCTGCTCTAAGAGGACGAGCTTATCCCTCTCAGTTTGCTGGAGATTAGATAGTGGTATGCCGGTCCATTTGCTTACTATCTCCGCAATATCGAGATCTGTAACTTGTTCGCGAAGTAATGACTTCCCGGATTTTTGATAATCGGAGAGGCTCTTCTCGGCCTCTTCGAGCTGGCGCTGGAGTGACATCAGCGTGCCGTATTTGAGTTCAGCAGCGCGATTAAGGTTGTACTCACGCTCAGCAGCTTCCATCTCTAGGTTAACTCTGTCAATCTATGAAATACAAATTGAATAAACATTTTGTGTGAGTTGTATTATAAATAAATCGCTGTTCTGGAAGATATCTCAACTTTTTGGCTAATAAAATAAAATACCTCTTCTTTAATTGACCGAACTCTATTCATGAGAATTTTCTCGTTTTCCCACTGCTCGTTTAATTCCCTTTGCTTTTGTTTAAGAGCTCCTAAATCGTGTTCCAGCTTGGTCAGACGGTCTTTCGAAGCTGCAGCTGTGTCGTTTTTCAGAGAGAGTTTTTCCATCTCCAACTTTAGAACTGCCCTGTCTATCTCGTCCAATTCAGTAGGCTTGGATGTGATCTCCATTTTCAATTTTGAAGCCGCTTCATCAACAAGGTCAATGGCTGGCATAGCACAATTGTAATCTCAAGTATGTAACTGAAATTGGAGTGCACTTACACTTGAAACAAATAAAATAAATATCTATCAACATTTAAAGTCTAACTTAAATTTCTTATTTTCATGTACAAAACGTACACCTATCTATCAATATTTAAAGTCATCCTTAAATTTCTTATTTTCATGTACAAAACGAACAGATATAATTACCTAAAGTGCCAGAAAATACTTTCAACCCCAAAAAGCAAGTATACAAAAAAGTGGTACCTTTGTCTGGTAGAAAACGCTCAGTGATGTATCTATCTGAAAGAATTGCGGCTGAAACCAGAGCATTGTCTGATATTTTGACCCCGTGATGCAGTTCGTAACGTTCACGCAATCCACGCAAAATGGAGATTGTGTCTTCTACAGATGGCTGACCACAAAATACTTGTTGGAACCTACGTTCCAGAGCAGGGTCCTTCTCAATGTATTTTCTGTATTCGTTCAGCGTGGTTGCGCCAATGCATCTGAGCTCTCCTCGCCCAAGCATGGGTTTCAACAAATTCCCAGCATCCATAGCACCTCCAGTAGCCCCTGAACATGAAGAAGTTTATTTATACTCATCATCAGAGGACTACTATCTAATATAGATTAGACAGATCTAAGAGTAGAATTTCCAGAACCTGCACCAACTACGGTGTGAATTTCATCAATAAACAATATGATCTGCCCATTTGATGCAGTGACTTCCTTCAATACGGCCTTTAGCCTTTCCTCAAAATCTCCTCGATACTTCGCACCAGCAAGCAAAGAACCCATGTCCAGGGAGATTAACTAATGCACACATATGAAAACAAATTGAACATATTAGAATGACGAAAAGAATACGAATATGTGTAATTGACTTAACGGCCGGGCGGGATTGTAAAAGAGAATGACATAAAGTACTGTAAGACCGTCTTATGAAGACAGGTTTATAGTCATTATAAGAAGTTAATATGATTTTTAAAAATCATATTAACTTTTTATAGCGAAAGTCATACTTTTCAAAACAATGAAAGAAGTTGTTTGAAAAGTATGATTTTTTACCTTAAATTTTTAACTTTATATTTATAAAGTATGACCATTTTACACGGAACGGTCTTATAACAGACCTACTGAGAAGAATTACATAGAATAAAAGACAAATTAGTTGGAGAAAGAATATAAGAACTTCACCGAAGTCGTAAAGGTATATATATTTGACAACTAGACGTAAAGATATTGAACTAGTAACAAACCTTTCGATCCAGCAGTGGTTCTGGAACATCGCCACGTATAATCCTTTGAGCTAACCTGCAAATTTAAGAAGTGGCATTTGATCATAATTGTCATGCGTTTCTTACATTATAAACAAATGACTGACTTCATCATTGAAAGGTAGAAATATATAAGGTGAAAACCAATCGTTAATTTCTCTTAGTATGATCAGCAACAGTTGGCATGCTAGATTAGTCAAAACGAATGAAAACTTTGCCAACTTAACAGGGAAACCAATATTTTGGAAGAAACATGATTTTTTTTCTAGGCATGAAACATGACTGCAAAATAATATTGAGATGGTACCCTTCAGCAATTGCAGTTTTTCCTACTCCAGGTTCCCCAATTATAACAGGGTTGTTCTTTGTCCTGCGCGATAAAATTTGAATGCATCGCCGTATTTCATCATCACGTCCTATAACTGGGTCAAGTTTTCCTCGTCTGGCAAGTTCAGTTAAATCATTCCCAAATTTCTCAAGTGCCTCATATTTACCTTCTGGGTCTATACAAAAAAAAAAAAAAATTGATTATCAGCAAACAAAATAGCCAAGGGGAAAAGGGAAAAAAATTAAATAAACAGAACTCCTCCAAGAACAACTAGTTTCAGAAGGGATAAAAAAAAAGAAGAAGAATTTTGTTACTGGCCATTAATTGTTAATAAGCTGTTGTTCTTTCTAAGGAGAACTCCCGACTGTTTTTTATTGTTTAAACCGGACATAAAATCGATGTGCTTTAGCAACAACAAGAATTTATAAGTGTACTTACTGCATTAATTTAGGATCCAAGGGTATCAATATTTTTATAAATGAACTGACTGAGTTCCATGCACTTGTAATTTGCAAAGGTCTTCATAAAAAAATTATAATGACTAATGATCCCTGAATTCCACTAAAACCTTCATTACCAATTTTTCTAGCATCAAGCACAAACTTAAACATTCTTAATGTTGTCATCATCAAGAACCAATCCTAGTTCTCTAGCTGATTAAGAACAAGAAAATACAAATCTTTCCTTCTCTTCACTAAAAGATGGTTAACTAACTAGTCCAACCGTGCCAACAATATCTAAATTAACCCTAATCTACTTCTGAGCCAATTAATTATCTGGCATCCTAATAGACAATGGATGATGATGACCATCCATTCATTGCTTTTTCTTTTTCATTTAAATAATAATATTATTGTTATTGATATTGTTATTATTTATAGCTAGAGTTCTCAAAAACTTGAAAATGTAAGAAGCTGGCACGTACTTTGATCAGTAACTCTTTGACTACCACGAACAGCTTGAACAGCATCCTTCAAAGCCTTCTCACTTAGTTGAAGATTTCTTAGCAGCTGTTGCCCAAACCTCTTATCCAAAGGAAATGACAATACTAGATGCTCAACAGACAGAAATGAGTCACCCATTTCTTTTCTAAATCTCCTTGCATTGTCCAACAGAGAACTGAAATGGGAGCCCAAAATAGGTCCAGTTGTGTCCCCTGAAACCTGCCAGCACAAGTTATGATTAATAACAATTTTAGGAAATTCAATTCCCTACCATTCTAGGTAACAAAAACTATGATAATACCTTTGGTTGCTGAGATATGAAGCTATCAGTAGACTGTAGAAGTGAGGTGTTGTCAATACCAGCCTTGGTAAATATTCTTCTAGCCAGCCCATCTTTTTGTTCCAAAAGGGCTTTCATTAGATGCTCGGTTTCTACCACTTGATGTTTGTTGTCTCTTGCTGCATCCACAGCTCCAAGAACTCCATCCCATGCCATCTCGGTAAACTCTGAGTTACTCATCTGTTAATTAATTAACACGTCAAGAAAAAAAAAAGGTTTACATTTTAGGATGAACCTTAAAACAATCGAGTAGTTCTCATGTGTGAACGTCACAAGGCTCATTATTGTTGTCACGGATTCACTTTTTCCCTTATTACCTTAATGTTGTCACTTTTAGCTATAAAAATGTCACTTTGCAAAAAAAAAAAAACTCTTCACTTTACATATTAATCATTTAAGTGAGTTAAAGATAATAAAATCACATTTCATTTTCCTTTACTATTATCACTTTTGGCTTTTAAAATGTTACTTTGAAGATATCACTTTTTTTTGGCAAGTATCACTCAGGGCTTAAAAAATGTTAAGTTGTATATTAAATAAAACTCATCAATTTCTTTTTTAAAATTGTAACTCTTAGCTTTAAATGTATCACCTTACAATTTGCACCTTATTGTATATTGACTACATACATACATACATACATACATATATGTGTGTGTGTGTATAATTTTATGATATAATATATACAAGTGACACTCTTTTTGCGCAACAGTGACCGTTTTAAGGGGAAGAGAGGTGTGGCGATCGCATACAAGTTTTTGTGTAAAAGGTTAAGGTAATGAACTCAATAATATTCAAATTCATCAATTTGTAAGATAGCCAAAACAAACTAACTACACAGCTTCTTTTTCTTTTTAATTGTTATTATTTAGAATGGTGGAATTATTTGTGAAACCCAGTTCCAACTAATTCGTAAACCCGATTTTGCAAATAGAATTCCAATTCTGATGAATTTCATTGAGTGAGACATGCGGAGACGGATAATATATTTATATGTTTTTCAATTATGAAAAATAGGTGGGTATTTGAATTGAATAATGTATGTCAAGCGAACAGAAATTAAGCAGTAATAATTATGTACCTGGCCGCCGGTAGGGGTAGAGGCAGAGGCAGAGTAAGAGCGAGCGAGGCCAGGACTCGAAACGAAGCATGATGTAGAAAACAAAGTGGGGGGGAAATAAAATCCACTCTCATTAGCACCAATAAGGGACCGAGGTCGCCGGACCACAGAAGCAGCAGCAGCAGCAGAGAAAGGTGAGATTTGAGAAACTTGATAGCAAGCGCGGGACGCCTTGAGTGCCGACTTGCTTAGCCGCGCCGCCGATGATAAGCTTCTAGAAATTGTCATCGGAACAGTAATTAACGGAGAGTGCTCTCACAATTTGTGAATTTTAGCTAAACTTTGATAATGAATTTGTATTGTTAAATTTGTGTTATAACGCTCATTCTTTTGGAACTGGAAGCTTTGGGAAGATGCAAACCCGCAATTCAGAATAAGCTAGAAGCTTCGGGGTTTATTAAATATATTATAAATTTAATTATAAATTTAATTATAAATTAATAATATAATACAACTTCAAAAAAAATTTAAAATTTTGGGTCGGGACGCCGGTGACAAACGCATCCCTCCCATTAAAATTAATAAAAAAAATCGAAAACAACGCTAGTATGAAACGCGTCCTGAAACCCTTTTAATTAAAAAAAATCGGGGCTGTTTTGAAAAAAAAAAAAGTGTTTCGGGGCCGGGACGTTTGTTTCAAACGCGTCGCGGGTGTTTTAAGAAAAAAAATCGGGCCGAGTCGCTAGTCACGAAACGCGTCCCGAATATCTTTTTTTTTTAATTAGCCCAACAAATTTATTTTGTTTTCAATTTGGCCCAAGTTTCTTTTCCTTTTTATAATTTGTTATTCTTAAATAAATAAAAATTTTTACTATTTAAAATAATAAAAATAAACATTTTATTTAAATAAATAAA
>BMAC01000339.1:203127-219487 GCA_014905375.1 Phtheirospermum japonicum
ACACAGATGGTCCTCCTACACTTCGGGTCAAAACACTCGATTACGGCTGTGAAGGAAACACTAAGTGGACACTCACTAGAGATGAACGTCTGCTGGAATTCCTAATCATCGAAAAAGATATTCGAGGATGGAATCCAAATGAAGGACCGTTACCAGATAACCGAGTGAAGGAAGCCAAGGATTTACTTAATTGCTGCTTCAAAAGAACGTGCCATTTTCGAAGCTGACGTCATAGCCAGGATTGTCCAACTTCAAAGCCGGTTCAGGTTCTTCAAAGAACTGATTCGGACCCCTGGTATTGGAACGGGAATGTGAAAATGGTCTTTGGTGATCATAACGTCCGAAAGAAGTTTATGCCTGTAAGTTCTACACTCCCTTTTAAAATATTACAAGTAATTTGAATCTTTCATTATTCTAACTTGTTGTGATGAATACAGGATTGTCCAATCAAAAGATATTGCAACTCTTTTGATGAGGAACCCTTGCTCACAAAATTGGAAGTACTTTTTGGAGATGTGTATCCAACTAACCACAGTGGAAGCTCTACGAGTGGAAGTACTGTTGAACATTGCATGTTGTTTTACCGACAATGCTCTATCTGTTTGTCATGTGTTTGTTGTTTCGTTGTGTAATGTGTTTATGTTGTGTTATTTTTTATTTTCGCCAAATCACCTCTGCTACTGGCTCGGAAGATTGTAATTTTTATGTTTTTATTTAATGGTTGTTTGTTTGCTTTATATATTTGATAACTACTGAACGATAGAAAATAGAAAGTGAACCACGCACTAAGAAATTTCAACACAATTAAAATAAATTACACAATACCAAAATAGTATCACAAATGTGATCCCGTGCCACACCGCTTTGGGTGTTTGTCCTTACGTAGGTTGTGATCATGTCCTCGGTGGGGGGGGGGGGGGGGGGGGGGCGGCGTGGTCTATCCTCATCAAGGAGCAACTGTTTCCCTAACTTACGTGGCACATTACGAGGTGGTTCCTGAATCGGCACTAACTCGTCACCTTCGTCCTCATCTGCATATAAACCCAAACTCCGATGTGCATGATCGACATTGTCAGTGGGAATCGGCATGGGAATGGGTGTCGTCTGGAAGTGTGGCCATGAAAATTTATGTCATGTGGAGCTGCAAAGTTATGGAATCCACTACTTCCATCAGTCTGAAGAAGATCGGTGAACGACTGCCCAACAAATGAAGGAGTATAAAACTCGGGTGTGGATGGTCTAAATGTAGGAACGCAATCACCTCCCTCATTATACGATGAATGACCAACATGATCTATATTCAACAGAGAAAAGAACTTATTCTTTTAATATTAATTGTAAGGAATTGGCACATAAAATAATTATTAACGAATCACACATTTTTTACTATGATGGATGACTAGTGGTTGCCCGGGTGTGAGTACGGGTGCCCTACGACGAGAGGATGTGGACGGGCCTAATATGCTCCATTACCGGACGCGTATACCGAGCGCTCATCTGGGGCATCATGAGATATACTCCTCCTTACACTACAAGATAGGCTCCTTCTTCCACTACCGGACGCGTATGCCGTGCGCTCATCTGGAGCATCCTCATGTAGCTCCCCACAAATACGAAGTCGTTATCTCATCTCATCTGCAACTGACTCAACCACATTGATTTGTACTTTTTTGTACGTATTTTTGTTACCTTTTTGTATCGCGTTTGCATGTGTTTTTCTTGCAATTATGGGTATTAGGAATCGTTTTGGCTTATTTTGTTAGTTTTAGGTTTTTCTAGCTTTTGTGCGGTTTTTATTAGTTTTTTGTATATTTTTACTTAATTTTGTATTTATGGCCGTAGGATGACCAAAGCGGTCTCACGCAAGCTCAGGGCATCCCGCTCGACTCGGATTGGAACAGACAAGCAAGGGAACACACTGCGAATGAGGAGCGACAGCCGACGAACATTTAGAGCGGAAACAAGAAACCAAGTCGGGAGCAGCCATGTCAGTCGATCGACTGCTCGGCAGAAAGTTTGGCGTTGAAGGACGAGGCAGTCGATCGACTGCAACGTAGGAATTTCTGAGGTTTTGACCCGTTTTGATAATTTTTCCCCTGCGTTTTTATATTTATAGGCCCAGCTTTCTCCAACCTTATCCAACTCTCCTTGGTGGAATTTGGACTTGTTCCATTTCCTCCAAGCCTTTACCGTTTCCATTGCTCAAGAACCCTAGTTAGTGTAGTTTAGCTAGCTTAGTAGTTAGTTTAGTTTAGCTTAGTTAGTTAGTTTTTAATTAGTAGTTGGTTAGTTGTTCTTAAGCAAGTGTTGGAGTGGGTGTCACCTCCTTCATTTGTGGTGCTTGTTGTTTGAAGACTCGAAACTTTTGTTGGATGCAATAATTGGTAGTAATATTTCTCTTTAATGATGTGTTATGTTTGTGTTGTTGATTTTGCTTTGGTGTTGGTTGTTTAATTTTTAGCTTAAGTTGTTCATTGCATTTCAAATCCTCCTTTACATTTTCTAGCTTGTTGTTCTTCTTGTTTGCAAAACTCCATTGTAGCATAGTCTTGAAGCTTTTTATCTCTTTTAGCTAGACAAACTTTTGGTCTTTGAAAGATGTATGGAACTTTCTTATTTAGTCAATTTGGCATTTTTCCCATTTAATGCTCTTTGACTTCCTTTAAGTTTCAAGTGCTTTTGATTTCCCTCCATTCCTCTTTCAAGACTTGCAAGCTTCTTTAATTTAGTAAATTTTAATCTATGTAATGTTGTTAATTAGGTTTAATTAAGGTCATTAAGATTAATTACTTCCAAGCAAACTTTAATTTTCACTTGATGCAACTAGTTTAGAAATTACGGGTTTAGGGTCAAAGTTCATTTAGAACCATTAATCGGAGCTTGTTGAGACTCGGGATTGACAAACCTGAGAATCGGGTTTGACGACCCCAACACTTGGTCGACAATTTGGGATTGACAACCCCGAGTCGTGGATTAAGTGCTCGGCAAAAACCGATTGATCGTGGAGACGAACCGAACACCCTAAACCCTAATTTTCACTATTTTCATTTAACGACCAAGACGTTCAAGGTGAATGGACACCAACTCAAACCGTATTACGAGGGTTTTCGCGCTATCGATGAGGAACGGATGGAGTTGGAAGCACCACCTACGATTTGATTAAGGGACTAAGTCGGGCCAAAGACTTTAAACAAGGGCGCTTGTTGGGAGGCAACCCAATGTTTACTCGTTTTATTTTCTATTTTTTCTTTTTCTTGCAATTATAGGAGGCGTTGACGTGTTTTAGATGATTGGGCCATTCTTCAAAGGAACATGTGTCGTAATTTATAGGAATGAGACCCCCTCGACGTTTACCCAGGTGAATTCTCTTCCTACTCTTCCCTAATAATATTTGTGATGTGCTTATTCTCGTTTTATGTTCGCTTGAGGACAAGCTAATATTTAAGTTTGGGGGAGTATAGTGGGTATATAGATTTTTATTGAGGATATTGTGCTAAAAATTGATAAAATATTGAAAAAAGAAATTGTGCTAAATTCCGGGGGATTGAAAAGTGAATGGTTAAAAGTACTTGCTTGAATTGCTTTGATGAACTATGTTTCGGTTAAAGTCTTTAGTCATCATTTAATTTAGAGATCAAGGGTACGCATGTTAGTGCTTTTGTGATTCATTTGTGGGGCGTAAATTCTAGATTGTTGCGTTGTAGATGTGTATTTGTGGTTGTCATACTCAATATGAGTTTGTGTGGGGCCTTGAAGTTGGAGGTTGTGTGATGATATCTCGTTAGTCGAAACAGAAGTCAAATAAAGTCCGGTTGGGGTATACCGGCATGGCGTAAGTAGAAAATTGAAAAAAAAAAAAGGAAAAAAAAATTTTTGACCAAAGAAAGAATTGAGGTGCTGAAACAGCTGCCTATCCACATTTATCAAGTGCGGTTCGCTTACAAATACTAAGGGCGAAATCCAATGAAGATGCTAGTAGCTCAACAAAATCATGCACGTATTCAAGTGGCGCATTATACAATCAAAATCCCAAGGAAGAGGAGGTGAACTAAACAAGTCAATTACCAAATCAAGACGATCCTCCTATCCAGCGCCTTATCATCATTATCAAGTTAAGAACGGTAGTGCGGAGCTACGGGCCTCAATTGAAAAATATAATAATAATAAATAAAGGGGTGGACGAGATATTTGATCATGACCAACAATATGTAGAGTCAAACCATTGAGTGGTGAGGGGGCACCATAGTGCATTGTTGTGACGTATATGAAAAGGTGTTGCCAAACTGCTGGGATTACCTAGATCAATACATGAAATGCTTGCGATTTTCTAGAAATATAATGGTGTCTAGAGTCCGGATGAGTTCATTTGGCCAATTTGAGTGACTTACTTATATTATGTTTGTCCTATGCTTTAATTCTAATGTTACTTGAGGACAAGCAAGGTTTAAGTTTGGGAGAATTTGATGGGCAAGAAATTGCACGATAATTAATGGTTTAATTCCTATGTTTTTATGTGCTTAATATTCTCATATATGTTTATTTCTCGCATATTTACTATTACGAGTGGAGGAGCACCAATTGTATATTTCTTCTCTATTTTGCAGTATTTGGTGCTATATTAAGTGAATGATGTTTTCACAAGGAAGTCGAGAGATGAGGATCAACGGATCGGCAAAAGAAAACCAACGAGTTAGGAGGTTGCGTCGACGGCTCACGTCGATGCCGAGGATGGATCGCGTCGGTCGACAAGATGTGAGGCAATTCACCTCAGTTGCTTCGTTTGCGCGCGCGTCGGTCGACCATCAGTCGACGGGAAATCTCTGTCGTGATGATTGGAGATGCGTCAGTCGACGCACTTGCAGGTCGACGCGGGCGGGTGAAGCGCGTCGACGCCGAGGGATGGCATGCGTTGGTCGACGCTAGTCGACGCCGACATGCTGTATCTATTTTTGGAAGAAAACTTGCGTGGAAAGAAAGAGGATTCCTATATAAACCCGACCTAATTCCGTCCCAAAGAGACACATAACATATCCTAGGGTTCTAAGGAGTTCCATAGAGGTCCCAATTCATCCCAAATCATCCATACGCAAAAGAACTTGAAGATTGAAGATCAAGACTCAAGATTCAAGTTCTACACATTATTTTTACCTATTTTCTCAAGGATCATGTTTGTTTATCTGAATCTTTTCTTTTATTATATTAATTCCATGAGTGAGTAAACTTATTATCTAGTTCTAGGGATATTGAAACCCTCGTGAAACTATGTTCTAATTAATTTATGCAATATTGTCTTTCATTTTTCATATGCGATTGCTTGTGTTGTTCTGTTTTTAATTTATGATTGCGTAATTCTTAATTTAGCTTTATCACCTAGATTAGGGGTTGGTTATCTATTGCTAGAAATAGGATTGCTTCCCGTATAATTGTCGTAATCTCTATTTCATTGGTAGCAACTAATGATTGCACATCGTTAGGGACAATACAACATAGGTTGAATAAACCGAGCTTATGTGTTTATTGCTTAGATTAACCTATTTGCCTGGGAATTAGTGCTGTTGTTGGGTTGAATCTGGAGAGCTTATTCTAGGTTATTCAATAATTAGATTCAATTAAAGAGCTTATTTTAACTGAGTAAACGGTAAGGGCAAATTCGAGTAGCAGAGCTTATTGTTACTTAGGGTTTTTAGTTGCATATGATGGATGGATTATGATATTGTAGTTGGTTAGATGAGTGGAACGAGGGTGGAAATTGAACTAGGACTAGAGCTTTATTATTATTAAATTTTCCGTTAATTATTTTCTTGCTTGTTTTTAATTATTTGCTTAGTTAATTTTCTTAGATTAATTCAAAATCTTCAACCCCATATTTTTAGTTCAATAAATACAAACTATCACAATCTAAACCACACTCCTCGTGGGATCGACCCTTACTTATCGCTACTACTAGTTGGTAGAGAAGAGTTGAGGAAAAATAGAAAATAAAATGAGTAAAAATTGGGTTACCTCCCAACAAGCGCCCTTGTAAAGTCTTTGGATTGACTTAGTCCCTTAATCAAATCGTAAGTGGTGCTTCCAGCTCCATCCGTTCCTCGTCGATAGCGTGAAAACCCTCATAATACGGTTTGAGTTGGTGTCCGTTCACCTTGAACGTCTTGGTCATCTTCGGGCTAAAAATCTCCACTGCACCATGCGGAAATACGTGGGTGACAACAAACGGTCCAACACACCGTGAACGCAACTTTCTGGGAAACAGCTTAAGGCGAGAATGAAAGAGCAACACCTTCTCGCCCTCTACGAACTGTTTCCATGAAATCTTCAAGTCATGGAACGTCTTCGTCTTCTCTTTATATATTAAGGAATTTTCAAATGCCTCAATCCGAATCTCCTCCAACTCTCGTAGTTGCGGCTTCCTTCGCACGCCTGCTCCATCAAAATCAAAGTTGCATTGCTGCACCGCCCAAAACGACTTGTGTTGGAGCTCTACCGGCAAGTGACATGGTTTCCCAAAAATGAGGCGATACGGGGACATCCCAATTGGCGTCTTATACACCGTGCGATATGCCCACAATGCATCCTTCAGCTTGATGCTCCAATCCTTGCGGTTTGCATTGACAGTCTTCTACAAAATGGACTTGATCTCTCGATTCGAAGTCTCAGCTTTCCCATTCGTTTGTGGATGATATGTTGTAGAGAGCCTATGAGCAACACCGTGTTTCCAAAGCAACGCCTCCACCGTCTTGTTACAAAAGTGGGTGCCACGATCGCTTATCATAGCTCGAGGGATCCCGAACCTGGAGAAGATCTGAGATTTAATGAATCGTGCAACAACCTTCGAGTCATTAGTTGGGGTGGCTTTCGCCTCCACCCACTTGGAGACATAATCCACCGCCAGCAAAATATAAATATTCTTAAAGGAATTTGGGAAGGGCCCCATAAAGTCGATGCCCCATACATCAAAAATCTCACAAATCATTATAGGCGCTTGGGGCATTTGGTTTCTTTTTGAGATGTTCCCCGTTCGCTGACAGTTATCACATGTCTTGCAAAACTCATACGCATCCCGAAATAACGTTGGCCAATAGAAACCACTGTCCAGCACCTTGTGTGCAGTCCTCTTCGACCCAAAATGTCCTCCACATGCATGAGAATGGCAAAATGATAGAATAGCGTGGAACTCCGATTCAAGGATGCATCGTCAGATGACTTGATCGGCACAATGCTTCCAAAGGTATGTATCGTCCCATACATAGTATTTCGCGTCACTCTTCAGCTTGTCCCTTCTTGATTTTGCCATTGCTGTTGGAAACACACGGGCAGCTAGAAAATTAACCAAGTCAGCATACCAAGGTTACAAGTGTTCAGCTGCAAGTAGTTGCTCGTCTGGAAATCTCTCATCAAGTTGTAGCTCGTCCTCCACGTGCACTAATCGACTGAGGTGGTCGGCCACGGTATTCTCGGCTCCCTTCTTGTCCTTGATTTCCAAGTTGAATTCTTGGAGCAATAAAATCTATCGTATAAACCGTGGCTTTTTCTCCTTCTTCGTTAGTAGATATCGCAGGGCCGCATGATCACTGAAAACCATTACCTTTGATCCAATGATGTATGAACGAAACTTCTCAAGGGCAAATACAACAGCTAGAAGCTCCTTCTCCGTGGTAGTATAATTTTCTTGGGCAGGGTTCAAGGTTCTCGATGCATAATAGATCACATGGGTTGCTTTATGAACCCTCTATCCTAGCACAACTCCCACAGCATAGTCGCTTGCATCGCACATGATCTCGAAGGGCAGGTCCCACCTTGGTGGTTGGATAATTGGAGAAGTGGTCAGACATCCCTTTAGTGTGTCAAAGGCCTTCTTACAGTCGTCATCGATCTTACTCCACATCTTTTTGCAGGAGCCTACAAAGTGGCGATGCGATTTTCGAAAAGTCCTTGATAAATCTCCTGTAAAATCCTGCATAGCCAAGAAAAGAACGAACTTCCCGCACATTGGTGGGGTAAGGCAACGCGGCTATGGTGTCAATCTTAGATTTATCGACTTCTATACCCTTCAACGAAATAATGTGTCCTAAAACTATGCCTTGTTCCACCATAAAATGACATTTTTCCCAATTTAATACAAGGTTAGTTTCGACACATCATTTCAAAATCAACGAGAGATTAGCAAGACATACCTAAAAAGAATCTCCATATACGCTAAAATCATCCATAAAGACCTCTATAATATCTCCAACATATTCCGAAAAGATACTTACCATACATCGCTGGAATATGACCAGTGCATTACAAAGTCTAAATGGCATGCGGCGATAAGCAAACGTGCCAAAAGGGCATGTGAAGGTAGTCTTTTCTTGATCCTCGGGTGCTATAGGAATTTGGAAATATCCCGAGTAACCATCCAAAAAGCAGTAGTATGAATGGCCCACCAACCTCTCAATAATTTGGTCAAGAAACGGAAGAGGAAAATGGTCCTTGCGAGTCATGGTGTTCAGCTTACGATAATCAATACAAACTCGCCATCCCATTTGCATCCTTGTCGAAACCAATTCGCCTTCTTGATTTTCGACCACCGTGACCCCCAAATTTTTTGGAACGACTTGAGTCGGGCTCACCCACCGACTAATCAGAAATGGGATAAATAACCCCTACATCTAGCATCTTAAGGACCTCCTTCTTTACTACCTCCATTGGTGGATTCAACCATCTTTGGGGCTCCCTAGATGGCGCAGCATCCTCTTCGAGAAAAATTCAGTGCATGCATATGGATGGACTTATTCCTCGCAAGTCCGCTATGGCCCACCCAATTGCTTGCTTATTGTCCTTGAGCGCTTGTCGTAATGCTGCTTCTTGGAAGTTGTCTAAGCGTGATGAAATGATTACGGGCAATGTTTTGTTCTCACCCAAAAAGATGTATTTCAAGTGCTCCGGTAGGGATTTGAGTTCTTGTTCTGGTGCCCTGACTATAGATGGTACGACTTTCTCGTGCGCCTCGGGAAGCTTGATGAAATTCACGTCCTCTTCTCTCGTCTTTGATCCAAGTGCGTGCAAAGCAGACACCATCTCTTCTACGTCATCCTCCCAGTTCGGCTTGGTTATTGGGTAACTCAACAGCAGAGAGTCCTCCCCCAAACTTAGTGTGATAGCCATCTCGAGCTCATCTATGCATATCTAGAAATTCATGTGCTAAAGAGTCAAAACAATCAAGTGCATAAACGGAGTTATCGCAGTCAGGAAATTCATAGCATCAAAAATATTAAATTGACAAATGTGACCGTCAAACTCCATTGTTAGAGTGCCTCGAGGAACGTCGATCTTCGTTTGAGCAGTGTTCAAAAACGGCCGCCCCAATAAGATAGGTGGTGATTTTGATGCGGAATCATTCATGCTCAACACATAGAAGTCCGCTGGAAAAATTAACTCGTCCACTTTCATGAGGACATCTTCAATAACACCATCAGGGTAAGCAATGCTTCGGTCGGCAAGTTAGATCAACACCCAAGTTTTCTTCAATGGCCCAAACTTCAAACAATCAAAAATGGTACGTGGCATGACATTAATTGATGCTCCCAAATCCATCATGGCTCGCTCAACTCGCATATCTCCAATTGTGCATAGAATGAAAAACATGCCCGGGTCATTTTGCTTTTTTGGCAAGCTCTTTTGGAACACTACCGACACGTTTGCTCCCATTAGGACCTTTTTATCTCCCTTCAACCTTCTTTTGTTAGTGCATAGGTCTTTGAGGAACTTGACGTAACGAGGAATTTGCTTGATTGAATCGGCAAGTGGAATAGTGATCTCCACTTTCTTGAAAATGTCTCGTATGTGCCTTTCCGTGTCTTCCTTAGCATGGCGCTTGATTCTCGATGGAAATGGAAGTGTCTCGGTCCTAAGAGGAGAAACAATGGTGTTATTAAAGTTATTAGAAGGTTTGGGATTACCATTGTCAGCATGTTTCGGCTTCGTTTCTTCTTCCTCCTTTTTGTCTTTATTTCCCGACTCTAGCATTGGATTTGCCGGTCCTTCCACTTTTTTGCCACTTTATCTCGTAACGGCGCTCACATTCTTTGGATTTACCTCGGTTTGAGGTGGTAGTCGGACACTGCCTCGCACATCTAGTTTGGTTATGTGTTCTGCCATTTGACTCATTTGGGTCTCCAAGCCTTTTATGCTTGTTGCCAATGATTTCTCTATTTCCTCTAGCTGTGGGGATGAATTCTCTTTCCAATGTTGGGTGTTATATTGATTTGGAAATTTTTTCCCCCATTGAAGAACTTGAGGAGGTTCTTGATCTGGACCTCCAAATGTATTCCCTTGCTGATTCCTCCATCTGAAATTCGTGTGGTCACCCCATCTTGGATTGTTGGGGTACGGATCATACTTTCTCCCTTGTCCATTTTTGGTCCCCACAGCGTTCACGTGTGCCTCGACCATGGTGTAAAATTGTGGGCAGTCATCAGTAACGTGCTCCAATGTTTCACATAAACCACATGGTCGAACCTTGGGAGCTACTCCTGCACTCATCATGGCCTTCAATTCATTTAATCTGGCTTGCACTGAATCATTACCCAATTCATTCACCGATCTTAATGAAGTGTCACGGCTTCCGAATTGCTTGGAATTGGCTGCCATGTTTGATATTAGTTCCTTTGCTGCCGTCGGCATTTTGTCCATTAGGGTGCCTCCACTAGCCGCATCAATCATATTTCGATCAGTGAGACATAGTCCCTCGTAGAAGTACTGAATCAATAGTTGCTCACCCATTTGGTGTTGAGGGCAACTTGAGACGAGCCTCTTGAATCGTTCCCAGTACTCATGCAATGTTTCTCCTTGCGTCTGCCTAGCTGCGCAAATGTCCTTTCGAAGATTTGCCACTCGTGATGTGGAAAAGTACCTTTGCAAAAACGTTCTCTCCACAGCCCCCCACGTAGTGATGGATCCCGAAGGTAAGTAGTAAAGCCAATCCTTGGCTAGGTCTTTCAATGAAAAGGGGAAAGACCTTAGTTTGATTTGTTCGTCCGTGACTCCAGTGGATTTCATGCTTGTGCAGATAACATGGAATTCCTTCAAGTATTTGTGCGGGTCCTCGCCATCGAGTCCATGGAATGAAGGTAGGTGATGGATTAGTGCGGACCGTAACTCGAATGTAGCATCATTCACCATTGGAAAAGTGATGCACAATGGTTGTTGTGGGAGGTCGGGATCGGCTAACTCCTTCAACGTTCGTTCTGCTTAACCAGCCATCGTCTCGTTTTCTCGTTCTTTGCTCTCACATGAAGACTCCTCGGTATATAATTTGGTAGTACTTGTTCCGAGTCCGAAGTCTCCTTCTTCTTCTTCAACTCGCGACTTCTCTTGTTGATTTCCGGATAGTAATGTAAAATTTTCTCCTTGGATGATCTCAAGTTCATTCACCTGAGAAAACACTCAACAAGAGTTCAACTTGCTCCAAAAACAGTAATAAATATAAAAATAAACTACTAAAATACTTAAAATCATAATTTAAACGCGTCACTCCCCGGCAACGGCGCCAAAATATGACCGCTCGTCGTTAAGCGTCAAATTAAATATTTTATTTTTCCTCAACTTTTCTCTACCAACTAGTAGTAGCGATAAGTAAGGGTCGGTTCCAAGAGGAGTGTTGTTTAGATTGTGATAGTTTGTATTTTATTGAACTAAAAATATGGGGTTGAAGATTTTAAATTAATCTAAGAAAATTAACTAAGCAAATAATTAAAAACAAGCAAGAAAATAATTAACGGAAAATTCAATAATAATAAAGCTCTAGTACTAGTTCAATTTCCACCCTCGTTCCACTCATCTAACCAACCGCAATATCATAATCCATCCATCATATACGACTAAAAGCCATAAGTAACAATAAGCTCTGCTACTCGAATTTGCCCTTACCGTTTACTCAATTCAAATAAGCTCTTTAATTGATTCTAATTATTGAATAACCTAGAATAATCTCTCTAGACTCAACCCAACAAAATCATTAATTCCCAGGCAAATAAGTTAATCTAATCAATAAACACATAAGCTCGGTTTATTCAACCTATGTTGTATTGTCCCTAACGATGTGCAATCATTAGTTGCTACCAATGAAATAGAGATTACGACAATTACATGGGAATCAATCCTATTTCTAGCAATAGATAACCAATCCCTAATCTAGGTGATCAAGCCAAATTAAGAATTACGCAATCATAAATTGAAAACAGAGCAACACAAGCAATCGCATATGAAAAACGAAAGACAATATTGTATAAATTAATTAGAACATAGTTTCACGAGGGTTTCAATATTCCTAGAACTAGATAATAAGTTTACTCACTCATGGAGTTAATAAAAGAAAAGAAAAGATTCAGATAAACAAACATGATCCTTGAGAAAATAGGAAAAACGATGTGTAGAACTTGAATCTTGAGTCTTGATCTTCAATCTTCAAGTTCTTTTGCCTATGGATGATTTGGGATGAATTGGGACCTCTATGGAACTCCTTAGAACCCTAGGATATGTTATGTGTCTCTTTGGGATGGAACTAGGTCGGGGTTATATAGGAATCCTCTTTCTTTCCGCGCAAGTTTTCTTCCAAAAATAGATCCAGCATGTCGGCGTCGACCAGCGTCGACCGATGCATGCCAGCCCCCGGCGTTGACGTGCTTCACCCGCCCGCGTCGACCTGCAAGTGCGTCGACCGAGGCATCTCCAATCGTCGTGATAGAGAGTTCCCGTCGACTGATGGTCGACCGATGCGCGCGCAAACGATGCAATTGAGGCGAATTGCCGCACATCTTGTCGACCGACACGATCCATCCTCGGCATCGACGCGAGCTGTCGACGCAACCTCCCTACTCGTCGGTTTTCTTTCACCAATCCGTTGATTCTCATCTCTCGACTTCCTTGTGAAAACATCATTCACTTAATATAGCACCAAATACTGCAAAATAGAGAAGAAATATACAATTGGTGCTCCTCCACTCGTAATAGTAAATATGCGAGAAATAAATATATATGAGAATATTAAGCACATAAAACATAGGAATTAAACCATTAATTATCGTGCAATTTCTCGTCTATAATTTTTAATTAAAGTTTCCTTTTAAATTCAAGCTTTAGCATAAAACTCAAACCAAACCAATGACTTAATGTTTTTTTAGGAGTAGATTAGTTTAATTGAGATTAACAAGAGATTAAGTAAAAACACCGACCATCGATAATATCTATCCTCGAGAGACACGACTCGGGAAAACTTACCGCTCTACAATCGACTTCGTACTATTGCAGAGACGATTTGTTAGAGTGCTAAGAAATCCTCGATCACATCATGCATACAAGGATAAAAGTCAAAATCTTCGTCTCGAACATCTAACGCAACACGATCGAGTCACTGACTCCAAGTACCCTACATAACACAGAAAGTTGAGCATCAAATCTAAGAAATAAATAAATGCATTGAGTGAGGAAAAGGTGAATAAGATTTATTACAATGGCCTCATGAACGCTGACGTCCGATGGCTGGTATCCTCCCTCTACATGTCTCTCGAGACGAGAGATGAAATGACTTGTAATCTGCCAATACCATCTGAGATATCAGCTCGCGTATCCGCACCTCTTTGAACTAGAGTGTCTTGTAGCCACATGGACTCTCGTAAATGCCATGCACGAACCCAACCATTATGACGTACAGTCCACTGCACGTAATGGTCATGTACTCGAGAGACACTGTGTAATGTTTCCACATCAACTAAGCTGGTGGCTGGTATGGTCTGACGTATACCGAGTTGTCGGTTCACTCGATTGGGAAACTGGACCTCGACAATTGACCAGCATATGAGTGGACACTCGCTCAGCCAATTTGCACTCAAACATCTTCCCCCAGTATAGATATTTCAGGTGCATTCAAATCATAAGGTTCCCATGTCCACTGAACAATTCAATAGTCATCATCAATTTTTGCCCTATTAAATAAGTAAAATTTATTCGGTACTCTACCTTTAACTCGTGCAACCGATCAAGTGACACCCGAAATACTCGTACGTATTCCTATAGGTCCGCATATGATTATGTGTTGCAAATCCATCTGCGTAAACATTCAAGTGAAGTTATTAAAATGAAATAATTATTAATATATGCGTAGCTAGTATTATAGTTAAAAATTATACCTAACACCATACGGTGGTACGGGCAATGTGATGTCTTCGGCTGCAACGTAAATGGTCTGATGAGGATTGAGATAAAGGCCCGTGGACTGTGGTCTAACTGACGAAATTCGAGACCAAGCCCAAATCTGCAATAAATCCATCGGACCACTAATCGTCTTTCTATTTGGCTTCACTGTCAAACACAGCTCACGGTACAGACATGCAATCACATCACTACCCCAGCTAATACCCAATGTTGTGTCATCATACTTAAAATGACGTAGGTATAGTATGGAAACATAGTTTTTCGTTGAACCGGGCAACAACAACGAACCTAGAAGTAAAAGTGCAATCCCACGAGCGTACTGCACGACCTTGTCCAGCGGCGTGTGATCACTTGGGCGGTGGATTTGAGATGCTCACTCATTGTCGAGAGTTTCAGACGAGTCTCACCTCTCATGTCCTGTTCATAATCCACAATCAGGCATATACAATCCATAAGATAATTATCCCAATTCTCTCTATTACACTGAACATCATCCGCTATCATCGGGGCACCTTCAATCGGAAGACCCAAAATAATAGCCACATCCTGCTGATTAGAGTAGATTTGTCCTTATTTTTATTAGTTTTTTAGTATGTTTTTCTAATTGTTTTTGGTATAAGTTGGACGATTTAAGCATAATTCCGTATTTTTATAGTTCTGACTTATTTTACCGTATTTTAATCGTAATTGATGCAAATAGGTGATATTTCATTGTTTTCCCCTTATAGCTAAGTAACCGGAAGAGTTCAGCGCGTAATAGACGAATTTCGATATTCAAGAATAGGAGAACGAGCTTTCCGGCAAAACGAGTAGCAAAAAGCCGAGAGACGGAGACAGACGCTCTGTCGCATCGACTGACGCGACCGTTGACGCTCCGTCAACGCGAGCCATGACGTGCGTCAGTCGACGTAAGGCCGATGCACTGTCGACGCTACGTTCTGAAGCGTCGACCGAAGGAGCGTCAGTCGACGCACCGTCGACGCAACTTGCTGAAGCATCGACTGAAGGAGCGTCAGTCGACGCACCGTCGACGCAACTTGCTGAAGCGTCGATGCAAGCCCGCGTCAGTCGACGCACCCGCCCAGCCAACGTGCACGCCCAGGCAGCACCGACGCTGATCACCAGCGCGCGTCAGTCGACGCACCGTCGACGCGATGGCCCAGAATTCGGATTTTAGGGTTTCTTGTGCGCCAAGACTTGCAATATCTATATAAACCCTCTATATTTAGGATTTTCAAGAGGAGAGGACACACGACTACCTAGGGTTTCTTAGCTCAAAATAAACATAATCCCACATCTCATAACGAGATTTGAAGACGGAGATCAAGGATCGAAGAACAACGCGTCCGAATTGTACATGTATTTTTGTTTAGTTCGTAAATTGAGAAAAACATCCGAAAGACCAAACATAATCCCACGTCTTAATTGCTGCTTTAGTTTATAATGATCAATTCAAAATCTTTTAAAACCCCAATTGTACATGTATTTTTCTTTAGTTCGTAAATTGAGAAAAACATCCGAAAGACCGAACAGTTGTTTCCTCGAGAGATACGACTCGAGTCAAACTTATCACCCTACAAGTACCTAGTACTCTTGCGAGCAAACTTACGTGCTTTTAAATTAATTTATTCAAAAGTGGTGCACAAAAGTTTGGATCAAAATTTTGGCGTCGTTCCCAGGGAAGCAACGTGTAGGAATTTAAGATGTTTTTCATTTTATTTTTCTTTTTGATTCATTAATTTCCTTTTACTTTCGTTTTTATTTATATTTCGCACTTGGTTTTTGCCATTTGGTACGTTAACGTGTTGTTGAGTTTATGCAAGGAAGGCGATCACTTCAACGCGACCTTGTACCATTCATTGACAACATTCACCGTTCAAATCCGCCAAGACCAAGACCCGCTTTTATTCCCGAGGACAATTCTTCGACAGCAACTGATTTTGCTTGCGAACAAGTTCCCGACATTATGTTAGGAGCACATTCGGTTGAAACGGCGATTCACCACCGAGATCACCACCACGCCCCATTCGAAATGGGTATGGTAGTGAACCAATCATTTTGCATGGACAACCACAACCCGAGCCAATTGGGCTAATTGTCAGCAACACATGGAGAACGTGAGACGAGACGAGGGGAGAAACGAAGGAGTTAACCAGCAGCACAACAT
>BMAC01000339.1:243207-265596 GCA_014905375.1 Phtheirospermum japonicum
CAAGCCAGAATCATCGAATCTTCCACATTCCCAAGCTACAAATTTTGAATCTCCCTCTTTGGGCCCAGCACCAGACAGGTGACTAGGTTTTCCTTAACCCTTTAAGATAGTACGGACAAATTGAGACAATGTCAAATAATTTTTTTCCAGTCAGACGAGACGCAGGTTGAACACACTGTAATTTTCCGGATTTGCAAACTTGAGAACTCTCACCTGACCAAATGGATTTACCAACCTCCTCCATAAGAACAAGTCTACTCCAAATGGAACAAGTCTACCTCTACTGCATCCCAAATCTCATTCGTTGTGCTGAGAAACATACATGTATCAGCTAATCTTCTGGAATTCAAGAGTTCCATAGTCCAGAAGTTAATATCAAATTAGCTTTAAAAGAGAAATAATCAAAGCAATCCGTAGAAAAAAAAAAAGAAGAGAATGTTCACGGGAACCAATTTTGAAATAAAGCAACAAAAAGGAACTGAGTCAACAAAAAGGACTTGACAACCACAAGGGTGCCCCTTTTGAAGGGTTTTGACACCTTAAAAGGTCATACAGATCTTTATACAGAGTTGTTATTGTGGAAGTAAGAGGGCCTAGATCATAAGCTCTGATACCATGTGAAAAATGGAAGTTAAGAAGACAAAGGGGCATAATATTTAAAAGGCAAAAAGGCGCGCCTTTCAAACATCGCCCGCCTTTTGGCTAGCAAGGCGTTTGCTGCATCACGCCCAGTGGGCCTTGCGCCTTAGGCGCGCCTTTTACAACTATGTCTTGGAAGCACTTAAGCGCTTCAGGCCTCGGACAAGTGCGAGAAAGCTTATATATAATCGGCAAAGCTTCATGAATTCATCTCCAGAGAGATCTTGTAATAATATTCCTAATTGTAGGAATCAAGACATCCCCTACGGCCCTACCTAAATAGGATTAAACATTGACTAGGAACAGAGAAGATAATTCTACTAAGGCTCAGCCTAAACTCATAGCAAGACTCCAACAGAAACGGAATAGGAATATTCAGCATTAAGCAAATGAGCAAAATGTCCTTGGCGTGGATAAATTATTAAAGAAAAAAAATTATATAAACTACAAAGAAAAATCAAATACCAATAATTAAGTCTCCATATAAGGTAGCTATCATCCAATTAAACACCAAATGAAAACTAGAGCCTGAGAGGTATTTTTCTTTCATTTATAAAATCATACTTCACAGGTTGTTGTGCCTTTCATCGGTTACTGATGGTGGCAACATCTTCAGATTCATAAAGACTTGCAAATCCTTTTGGTGAGCAAACTAGTTATATTACCACTTACAATGGCCTAAAGTAGCTAGCAGTACTTTAAAACATAAATTAGAAATAGAGCAAACATAACAATCAACTGTGAGAGCCTTCAAATTATTCTACCTTCCCGTAAACCACATCCAAGAAGAAAATAAAAGAGGTAAACTCATTTTTTGCTTCCGACCATTATTTCACTGTATTGGAAGAAAAAGTTCCCTAATATTCATTCCCTTTGCCCAAGCCCCTAAATATAGTCATGTTTGCAATAGTGCTAGAGTTAAAAGTTAGAATACTTAACCTTTTGACTACATTACTCCATCGACAATTTTAAAGTAATAATCTTTCAATTCTTAATATTTGTTCTTATTCAAGATCAAATCTTAATTACATCCGGGCATTCAAGTAAGTTTACTGTTTGCTGTTGTACTTGAAAGACCAATCAAGATGTGCAATAGCACCAATGGGACAATAATTTTAGGAGGGGGTATACCACAACTGATTTAATCTACTTGCATTGGGGGACACACAGCAAGTGAATGCCTAATATAGACCTTAGGTTCACATATATGATATTAAACACTCAGCTTTTTACAAGTTGTGTTTAGAGCAAGATCCATCTAATTTTGCAGCTAGTACATCTAAACTAAGGATCAGGATTTTGCAAAGAGTCTACACCCAATGGGATGAGAATTTAAGAGACATAGTCTTACCAGCTTATACAAGTTTCCAATGCTTAAAGCAACTAACTAAGGAGTATATTGGATAAAAAGCTTCGTAGTGTTGAAACAAGTGTCAGATCTAAAAACTAAGTTGCTTCGAGCCTCAAAACCCTGATCCTAAAAAGATATGAACCAGACGCTAGTGCATCCATTTCATGTTCAAAAAAGTGGAAACATAATCATGTGTGGAAATGGAAGGTGGCTCAAAGACGGATATAATAGCAATATCTCGAACAACTAACCAAATCAGCAATACTTTCGAAACCAAGAGGGCAAAAAAAATAGAAGGAAAAAGCAATGGGAAGAAGTTCATTGAGACATACCAATTCTGATTAAAAAAAAAAGAAAAATCAATAGAAAAGCTTAAGCCCCAATTCTATACCTTCATTGGAGTAACATTGTAAGTAGATACACCAGTTATCGGAGTTGAACTTTTATTTTCAGCAGTGTAAAACGCAAGAGCACTCTCCCCTGGTTTGACCCTTACCTGTAAGTTAGATAGCACAGAATTATGTTAAAAGGCTAAAAAGCAGAAAAGATGCTAGCAAAATTTCTTTACACGAGACCTCCTGAAGTGCAAAAGTACAAGCATTTTTTAATTTATAAATACCTCCTTGAGGTATTACAGGTACCCCTTTCGGCTTACATTTGTCTTTATTTTACAAATACACCTTTCAGGTGGTGCAATACGCAAAATAGAAACAAATGTCAAGGGGTTATCTGTAATTTCCAATTGAAATTGAGTTGTTGTTTTTGTTTTTTTTGTTTTTTTTGTTTTTTTTTTTAATCACGTCGAACCTCGGATAATTGTTGTAATTTACCCAACAATAATCTCATGTGCATGTGGAAACTACACAAATTACTTAAGCACCTCTCTCTGAGTCGGAATAAACTTCCAGGGCATCCCATCAGCAACATCAGCATTGAACTGCACAATAATCTCCCTGTAAACACAACTAGAGGTTATGCAAACATATAATCTACCAAGGTTAAGACTAGAACTTTACCACACGAAGATTACAAAGAACAATAGAACGGGTTTCACTAAATTTAATATTTGGTTTTAACTGGCAAACTATAATATCAATACAGCTTTAATCATGGAAATATTCTAAATTTGATGTGTAAGAAATATTGAGCTGCAGCCCATTGTTACAAAGGAAATTCAAGCATGATTGTAGTGGATTCTAATATGTCAAAAGGCAATAGCTAAAAGTACTGATAAAATAACCCTTCTTTCTGATTTTTACTACCCTCTTAGAAAAAATATTCCGTCTCAGCAAACAATTGTCTTAGTCATACTAAATGCAGCAAAAGCACAGTAGACATTTTGTGACACAGATAGGAACTATGAGGTAGTAAGAAACACACACAAAATAATAATAATAATAAAGGAGAAAAGAGCCTGAAGAAATAGACTCTTGAGTTTTGTAACTCCACCAACACTTATTTTAATATATATAAATGTAGATGTGAGTGGATGTGCATGCATCTTCATTTGCAGTCACTTTTTTTAATTGACCATTGCCCAGAGAAAGAATGACTAAAAGGAAGCCATTAACTGTTACTGTAACTTCACCAAGTGGATGCATTTCAATCCAGATTTTCGGTATTAAGATCATAAACATAAGGTCACCTTCTACTTATCCTTATTAAGTTCCTGTAGGGGAAACATAATTTTTCGTCCCGTCCCAGTCCTCGTAGAGGCCTTTTACTTAAAGAAGATTAAACTCATTCATGTCATGACAAAATAATGAATAAAACAGACCAGCATCTATTTATGCAATGAAATTTCACCTGGATGTGACAGTTCCATCGTTTGTGTGACGAGCAATCTTCTCTTCAACACTCTGCAAAACACCACACATGTATTTTGCATCTGTATCAACAGAACAAAATGAATAAAAAAAAAAATATAACCACATATTTTACCTCCCGACGCTGAACAGTACCCCCATAACCGGTAGCTTGACAAAATCTCCTGTATAGAGGAACTGCAGCATAACTACACCCCACCATAGCAAAGACCAATCCAGTCAAGTATAAAAGCATCTTCTGAGATTTCTTTTCCACAGTAGCATGAGTAGAATATTGCCGGATAAAATTGGCAGAACATGACTCTTGCAGTCTATAATTCCTCAACTTATATCCATGTTTTGACATGAACCTCTGGCTCCCAAATCCAAATGTGCTGTATATCTTGTCATTATTTGGTCCACCAAAAGAACTGTATCTTGAACCCACAGCATCAAGCAGGTGCCTTGATTGAAAATAATGATAATAGATTTCTTAATAATACACAATAAGAAAATTGTGTATTAAGTACATATATGAGTGCATAATTTCTCAAAATAAACGAGTACTCAGCTCTAATACCAATCTGCATTTCTGATGTCAATTACCTCGATAAAAAGGGGGCTCGGTGTAGAGGGACTTTAGTGCAAGAAAATAAATGGATTCCTCTAGAAAACCGGGATAATGACATGTTGAGTGAGTATAATATCAGCACAAACTCAACAGCATCTGCCTGACTGCAACCAAAAACAGGAAACCAGTAATTAATTCGGTACCAAAATTCATAAGATGACAACATTCAAATTCACATAAAATCAAAATCTCGATAATTCATAAATTCAACAAAAAATGAATATTTTGAGAAATTCAACAATATATTTTCAAAGTGAACAATTTCAAAATCTTTGGAGAGGGCAGAGATACATTGGGGACTGTTACTCAAAGATAAATGGGGTATGTGACGGTGGAGAGATGAAGACACAGAGGTTCCGGGAAAAAACCTGCAGGACAGCGACGAGCCGAGGGGGGCGAGTTTATTTGTACCCGAATTGTGAAAGAGAAGCTCGCCGGCGGATTTTCAAAGGGACGAATTTTTATTCTTTCCAATTTTGAGAGAAGACCGTCGGAGAGAAGTGGTGTTCAAGAGTGGAGAGGGTTTTTCTTTGACACCTAACGGACATCTTTTTTATGATTTCATTTATAAAACAAAATAAATGATAAGAAGAATTATAAATAGCTAATAATGGTATAATAACTTTTTTTATTCGTTTATTGTTGTTTTTATTTAATTTTTAATCTTATATTTTGAATTTTATAATAATAAATTTGATTATTATCTATTAAAATTAATTAATATTTTTAAATCAAAATAAATTTTATTTCAATTGGTGATCGGATCCGATCCGATCGGACCCGACCCGCGACTAGTAACAGGTCGTCCGCTTGCCCAGTGGGGTGGACGGGGCAGGTCCGGATCTTGTAATACCCGCCTCACTCACCTCATTGTCATTCTTTCATGAAGGCAGTGCTAGCTTATGTTTTGCTTTTGAGAATTTGTTCGTTTTGGACAAAAAAATCTAAAGATGTTAGAATGTATACCAAATAGTGTATTTCATTTTGAGTTTAATGTATAATATTATCTATTATTTTACTATTTTATGGGGAGCACTTGTTTGAACAATACATTCGTATACGCATGTTGCGTATCCATATTAACTATTAAGATAATAAAAAAGAAGAAGAAGAAACAAGGAGGCGGCGCAGGACACCATTAATGCGCTTCAGAAACCCTCAACCACCGGCCCTGTCTACCCTAACATTGACGCCACAACCACATCTCACCGACTCTTCTTTCAAATTTATTCAAGGGCGCCTATAGTGGTAGGAATTCATCAAATTTAAGGCTTTGCGCTCTCGACGGTCTACGTTGAAGGATATTCTTGTCGGCGAACTCCGCTCGCTCCGATAGGTTGCTGGAAATCCATTAAATGTATAATTTTGTTGTTTTCTCTCAATTCAATTTAATTATGTTCTCACTGATTTTTTCGAATTATCACTAAAAATATTCTGCGAAATTTATTTATTTATTTCGTTAGGTTACTCTTCTCTCTCTCTCTCTCTCTCCCTCTCTCTCTCTCTCTCTCTCTTAACACACATTGTCTTATGGATTCATTGGTCATGACTCATAATTAACTTTGTAATATTATTTAGGCTCTGGGAATCTTTTACTTTTGTCGTTTTTTAGCTACTTGATCAAAGGTATCAATTTTAGCATATTTTTACCTATTTTGTATTTTTAATTCAAATTTCCATGTATATATGAGATTTCCATATATTAGATTTGTAGCCTATGGTAGTCGTTAATTAATGTTGTACCACTTATTTTGCTTAAAAGAAGATGAATTGATGATATTAGAGCAACATTTAACAAAAATAAGAATAATCTACCCAAAAATAAAACATGCAACTCTACAATTAAAGTCATTATGTTAAATGCGCAGGTTCTCAAAGTTTGTGATGGATGACTCAAAATCAAAAGTGGAAGAACATGTGTTGGAGGATGTTATGGAGGACGTCGTTTGGGATATGGTTGGCGAAGATATAAATTTTAAGGATGATATTAATGAAGACTTCGAAGTACTTGTAGGTTTGGAGAATAAGTTTCTACATCTTTACAAAGCCTTCCCATAGAGCATTTCAAACATGTTACGAGAACCCTTGCAGACATCGAGGTTTAAGGGGAGAGATTGGTTGAGCGAGCTTTTTTGTGGTCGGGAAAATGTTTTTTCAATGCACTCTGCATGGAAGAGAAGGCTTTATTTTTAAATATGCGATGAGATTGTTGCAAGTTGCATGCTTGTGAAGTGCTGACAAACTTGTCAATTCACGAATCCATCGCAATCTTCTTGTACACTATTACCGTACACGACCGGAAAATAAATGTGGCAAAGCAATTCCATCAATCAATTGAGATAATCAGTCAGCATATAGACATAGTGGTGGATGCGTTGTGCAGTATGGCTTTAGACTATATACGTCCACCAGATTTTGAAATGATACCTGCCTTCATCAAGAACAATGCACAATTTTTTCCCTTCTTAAAGCCTAAATTACTTTACTTTACATGTACATGAATTATTTGGAACTCAGCTATACTTGCATCTAAACGACAATAATTCAGGATTGTGTTGGGCCAATTAACGGCACAATAACATCAGCTTAAGTTTCAAAGACAAACATGGCTCATATTGTAGCTGAAGAGGTTCACTGTCTCAGAATGTTATGGCAGCTTGTGATTTCAACTTGAACTTTACATTTGTACTCTCGGGTTGGGAAGGTAGTGCAAATGACTCACGAGTCATAATGGAAGCATTAACATTACATGCTTACAAAGCCCCAACAAGGTATCGCTTCGTATTATGTAGAATATACATCTCAACAATAGGACCAATGGTAAAACATAATTGTACAATTTGTACTATGTACCATTAGCACCACGCATATTTGGGCTCCACAAATAATCATAAATCCACTTTTTCATCTTGGGTTCATGAAGGATTTATTACACAACCAGGCTGCGTGATCACTCCCCATGTTAAATCGATTCTGATGTAAATCAAAATAATTGGGTTTTATTTTTTTCACATCTGAACACTACTTAATTTGTTTTATTTTTTGAGTTAACAACTTTGTATGCCTCCTTATATCTTCACATGAGTGGTCATAATAGAAATTTTAACAACTCTCATGTGTTGTGATTTTGATTCTTATTGGACTACTATTACGTTTGTTTTTATTGTCCCCTTTTCTACAACTCTTTTCATTTATTCCTATTGGAGTACTTTTACGTTTATTATTTTTTAATTACTATGTCAATCATTTTACTTTTCTTCATATAATACATTGACCAGGAACAATACATGTGCAAATTATGGGAAATACATATATTAATTAGTTGTTCAAATGTCCTCATGTAGCTTATTTCTTTTGCATATATAAAAATGCAGGTTAATACTATGTCATCGACTTTGGTTATTCCAATTTCCTAAAAATTTCTGGATTTTCATCGAGGGAAAAGATATCATATCATAGAGTGGAGAGGGTTAAATCGGAACCCGTCAACATCGAACGAGTTGTTCAATCGACGACATGATGTGATTGAGCATTATTTTGGTGTGTTGACAAGGAGGTTCACTATTTTCCAAGGACTTATGCCAAACTATGACCTACAAATGCAATCAGATATCATCATAACATGTTTTGTTATCCACTACATTGTTAGCAGGCACATCCAGTCTGATGACATTTCAACGCCTTTGCAAACCCTAATTGGGTCCCAAAGGACACTACACATGTAAGGAATGTAGAAACATCTGAGGATGGCATGTGGGATTAAAGTCTTCTCCGCGATACAATTGCACAAAGGTTATGGGATCATTGTAATATCAATGTGTAGGCAGTACACGTTGTGATAATTTTTCTCCTTTTAGTATAGTACTAACTGTACCAACTGCAACTCTTTTTTACATTATGGGGTTTTATTCAAAGACTATGGACTCTATAATACTTACTAATTAATACTATGACTATCCATATGAATATATATTGCAGTTGAAACTACCCTTGTTTGCAATTTAATATATGATGCATCAATTAACATGATAACTCCCTAAGTAAGGGTTCCACTTTCGCATAATTAACTACACTTCTACCTTCTTTATATGCTTTAGCGCACCAAACCCTCATGCATAACTAAATATTACACCAATTTTAACTTGTGGATGCTGATAATATGTACAATCCATGTGTTGTTTATTCTCAACAACAAACAGCGGTGTTTAGTGATGCTTTTTCCGAAGTTTAGAGACGCTTATTAGCGTCACCTATGATTGTTTAAGTGTCATGAATAGTGTTGTTAAATTTGATGTCACGATATTATTCGTGTTGCAACATGTATGAGTAGGTAAATTTTAAAATGTGACACTTTTTTTTAAAAAAAAATGCATCATTAATTTGGTGACACAATTTTCTATCACTATTACAGTAAATGTTGATGACACAAATTATTTATTGTGTCACTGAATTAACAACAACTTGTGAAGTAGCATCGTAAAATTTGAGACACTTTTAAAATAAAGCGTGTTTGAAATTATGACACTTATAAATAATAATGTTGCTAAAATAAAGACATATTTGAGGATTAGTGTCGTTAAATTAATTACACTCACAATTTTGCACTTGTAGTACATCAGGCAACTCGACGGTGAAATACTCCCCAGATACGGTGGTTCATAACAAGATCGCCTTTAAAAAATTATAGATAGCCCTATGGTGTCATATTCTCCCCATAATATGAGGTTTTTAACAATATCTTCACTAAAAACAATTATTTTATATTTTCAATAAGTTTTCCAATTTTCATAACATTTTTTATTTGTGAATTTATCGAACAATTATTTAGAAATAAAAATCATTTTGTTTATTCATCTCTTTAGGTGACTTAGTTTATTTTTTTGCCGAGTTATTTTATTATTTTACAATGTTTCTAATTTTTCTTTTTTATTTGGATTTTATTAAATAACTAATTTAAATTTTGTTATGATTTACTAAATTTTATACCAATGTAAAATGATTTAAGATTTTATATTACTTACAACATCTTTGTATTTTTCTTTTGAGTTATTTTATTATATTACAATGTTTCTAAATTTTCTTACCGTCATGTATCAGGAACTCATGATAATATTTGCACCAACGATTGCCTCAGGTAGCATGGTGAGAGCTTCAACCCAGCGATTCATCCCCAATCCAGGTCGTAGCATGACGGGCACTAAAATGGCACACTATGTGTTGGTTTGGATAGTGAAGAGGCCGAGGATCCTAACTCGTGTCAGACATACAGTCCAACAACTAGACCTGGTCAAATGATATCGAAATCGGGTTCAAAACAGTAACCATAACCATAGTCAATGGTTAAAAAACTGGAACTGTGGTCAATGGTTTCAAAACCATAAATGGCTTTAATGATTCCGGTTATAGTTCCAAGCTTTAAATAACCATGAAACTACCGATTCTGGAAATGTCTTGGTACCGGTGACTGCCGGTTCAGATTTGTACATATTTGTGTGTATTTTTTATGTATTTTTGTGTCTTATTTTATGTGCTTTAATTGGGTTTGAGTCATGTTTTGTCTCTTTTTTTATTTTTTATTTTCGTAACTTTTATCATCTTTTTAGTACTTTTCATATTTTCCTCACATTTATGTAGATTTTTTATGTTACTTTGTTTTTCTTTATTTTGGGATAATCGAGCGCGCCCAAGCGCATTCTCAAGGATCGCAACCGGCTCAATTTGACAAAAAAATAACTCAGACTCACAAAGCTCATCCATTTATTGATACCCAATTGACACGCCCTTCCCACCCGCATCGACCACCTGATTCAATCGATCTACCGATGACTCGGCAATCATCGATCGACGCGCCATCGACACCTGGCCATTTTTCCACCGTCGGCAACAACTATTGATCAACACTGAATCGATGGCATAAACATTGTTGATCAACGGTATATCGAAGGAAGACCATTTTCGGCCATTTTATCACAATTACCATTTTGCCCTCATTTTCTCCCTATTTACTGCAAAATGAGAGCATTTGGACCCTCTACAGTTTGACATCCCGAGCCTTTATCCTCTTCTCACCTTCAAGCATAAATAATCCCTAGTTTGCTTAGCTTAGCTTGTAGAACTTTAGTTTAGTAGTTAGTTAGCTTAGATAATATGTGGAGAAGCTTAGTGTATTGTGGTGAAACTTTTGGTCTTTTGTAACTTTGAAGAAGATTTCTACTTAAGGTAGCTTTTAATTCATGTTCTCTTGCATCTACTTTGTAAGTTTTATGAATGTTTGAAGCTCTTTACTTTCTTATGTTTGGCTTGTAGTTTCGATGTTTAAACTTTTCTTGTTTTGTTAATGAACTTTTCAATTTCCTCCATTATTTCTTCTTGTTCGTTTTCAAGCTTTTTACCTCTTTTGGCATGGTTTAAGTAGTTGGTAGTGTAGAGAAAATGGGTTTAGTCACATTTTTCTTTGTATTAGACTTGTAATATAAAATAATTTTCTAGGTTAGTAGATGTGTAAGATCAACTTAGGTAGCTTGTTCAAGTGTAATTTAAAAATATTTTTCCTCTACTGCTTTCTAGGTTAATGTTGCTCTTGGTTTTTGGATCATGAATTTCACTAGTACAAAAACAGGATTCAAGAACAGGGATTTAAGAACGCCTCAGGAGGCGGCGTTCTTAAATGTCAGGCGGTGGCATTTTTGTAATAAAAGTGTCACATACGAGAACGTCTTTTTCAAAGATGTTCTGGTATACTGGATATCCAGAACGCCGTTAAAAAGACGTTCTCGTATGTTAGATATCGAGAACGTCGTTAAAAACGACGTTCTCGTATGTTAAATATCGAAAACGTCTTTAAAAATGATGTTCTCGTATGTTAAATATCGAGAAAGTCTTTAAAAATGTCGTTCTTATATGTTTGATATTGAGAACGTCTTAAAAAAGACTTTCTGGTAACATATTATTTTAGGAATTAAAAAATATGTTAATAAAATTTTAATTTTGCCCTACTTCATCTCCTCTATCCATATCCCGTCGTCTCCAGATCGCCAATTCCCATCACCACGAAATCTACTCTGGCTTTTCCTCTATTCAGATCCCCTCTTCGCCGTCACAATTTTCATCATAATCGTCACGTCGGCACCGTCATTCTGCACCATGGAATCGAACTTTCTAACACCGTCGGTGGCCAACGAGTTCGTCTATCCATTTCTGGACTTCAAGCCGGACATCGACTCGTAAATCAGAATCTCGTGGTACTCCAGCATCGATTGCTTGCCGGAGGTGGTTAGGTTTTTGAATTTGGGCATGAAACCCTTCATCGCGTCGTCGCTAGGGCTGGAAATCGTCAGCCCGCTCTCCACGTTGCTCTCGAACATCTCCGTCGTGTCCGAATTCCCCAACAATGTCTCGGCGAACACCTTGCAGCCGTGAGCCGACATAAGTGCCGAGATGTTACTCTGTTCCGGCGCCGGCACTAGTGCGTCCTCCTCTCTCCAGATCCACCCATCCTCTCGTCCACCAATAATTCCGACTTCCATAAGGTATTGAACCAAGAAACCCTAATTTTAATGAAATCCGTTGGGGTCCGCTAGAAGTTTTACTTCACATCAGACACAGAGAGCATTTACAGAGAAAAAAGTGTATAGTCTAGAGAGAGACAGAGGGTCTACAGTCTACACTGGTCAAAGCTTGGAAAACGAAAGCTCTTTGAAGGTCGCAAGCTTCACCGTACCGTTTTCACCTTTACTTTCATTTTTTATGCAATTTCGTGCTTATCTAAAATATCGATGTTCGCAAAACATGACTGATCCGCAGCTGCAGGGTATGTTTTTCCGTGAATTTCTTCATGAATTGTTACCCTATTGTTATTTGTTGGTGATACATTTTTTTGGAAGAATAATTTGGTGGAATGTTGTTTCTGATTTGCTTATTTCTGTTTTAATTTTATTATTTCATTTTTTAGTTGGTGTTAGGGTTTGAAAGCTGAGGAGTGTKTTACTTTRGAGCTCAATTTCTAAGTGTGMGAGATTRRCGCCTTTCGGAGTATGGCTACGGTTGGTGTTGCGGCTGAGGAGCCGAAATGTGATGCGATGCTCGTGGACAAACTTCCTGAGGAAATCAATGAGATGAAAATCAAGGACGAGAAAGTGGAAAAGGTTCATTTGGGAAAACTTTGTTTATTTTCTTTTGATTCGTATGTTATTATTGTAAAATTTTGTTTTGGTTGCAGGAAATGGAAGCAGCAGTAGTAGATGAAAATGGGACTGAGACTGGCCACATAATTGTGACAATTATAGGTGGCAAAAATGGTCAGCCTAAGCAGGTAATATGGTGAAAATATCTTTGTATGTGAAGTTTTAGCATATGATTAGATGTTGTAAGCACTGAAATTTTAATATATTGAAAATAGATCCTTAGGATTTGTTTTTTTTGGTCTACTCATCTCCTTAAACACGACCAGTTATACATTCCCTTGCTTTTAATCTTTCACCATCCTCACTTTGGCAACTAATGGTCTTCTTTGAGTGAACTCTGAATAAATCATACTTGGGTTGAATCTGGTCTTTGTAGTTGTTTCAATTTCTTGTGAATTGTGTGTGGATGGGGGTTGGGGTTGGGTCCTTATAGTTGCTACTTGCTGCTGTTTTACATAAATGATATAACAGCAAATTCCCATTCGGTTTTACATAAGAGTATTTTTTAAGTGAAGTACGATGGTTGTAGTTGAACCCCATTACCATAGAAAATAGAAATATAAAAATTAAAGATTTGTCATATTACACGAATTATGTGGTGCCAAAAAGTTTCATAACGAAGATTTTAATTTGAAAGCAGTGGAATAGAAACTTTTCTCAATCTACTCATAGAATAAAAGGGCTGGGCTGAGTTGTTTTTTTTTTTTTTTTTGGAGAACGAAATTATAAAGATCTTTGGATTTATGAAGTTTTTTTTTTTTTTTTTTTTTTTTTTTTGTGATTGGTTTTCTCCTTAAAATTTCAGATTTTGCAATGTAAAGACATCACGCACTCCACCTCCTCCTGACCGTAATGAGCCCACGAATGTGGCTGAGGCAATAGCTTCATGGGGTTTGGATTACGTGGTGATCACTAGTGTTGATCGTGACGATTTGCCTGATCAAGGAAGTGGTCATTATGCCGAGACGGTGCAGAAGTTGAAGATATTGAAACCAGATATTCTTATAGAAGCTTAGGGTATGACTTAATTGTTTTTGTTTTTGTTTTGTGTACATGGAAATTAATGAATTGAGTTACCTTAGGAATAAAAAATAAAAAATAGAAAAACCCGATCTATAGATATTGTCGAAAATTGTGTAATACTATGATTTTGCATTAGTATATCTGTAAATCTGCCTTGAATATGATTTGGGCCAGAATTTCAAATTTCACTACATGCTATTGTTTCACTGGAAGACTTAGCTGAACTTTTGGATCACTTAGTATTATCTTCTTCTTTTTTCCCCCTCTCAGAGTGAAATTTTCTATAGGAAACCATTTTCTGTAATTTGTACTTTGCTCTCAAATTGCAGTTCCTGATTTCCGAGGAGATTCGGGCTGCGTCGAGAAAGTTGTTAAATCTGGATTGGATGTTTTTGCGCACAATATTGAAACTGTCGAGGAGCTTCAGAACGTAATTCGTGATCACCGTGCTAACTTTAAGCAATCCCTCGATGTTCTCGTGATGGCAAAAGACTATGCCCCACCTGGTACACTCACCAAAACTTCGATAATGTTGGGATGTGAAACACCTGACCAAGTTGTGAAGACTATGGAGAAAGTGAGGGCAGCTGGTGTTGACGTCATGACATTTGGTCAGTACATGCGACCATCAAAGCGTCAAATTCCGGTGTCAGAGTACATAACTCCTAAGGCCTTTGAGAAGTACCGACTCCTCGGCATGCAAATGGTTTGTTGCTTTTCTTCTTCTTCTGGCTATTAAACTGTTTATGGCATTTGCCGAAGAAACTTACCAAAATAGGGTGGAAATGGGATTGTTTAAATTTTTTAAAGGAAGTGGGGTCGCTACCAATGGTTCTTACAATTTTCATTTTTTTATTAAGAAAATCACGCATGAAAGCGGTTTTACGAGAGCAGCTTTCAGAATCTTTTTTTTTTTTTAAATCCCACATGAGAGCGGGTTTCTTAGAATAGATTTCTTTTTTCCCCCTTTAAATCCCGCTCGAAAGTGTTTTATTAGAATAGATTTCGATTTTTTTTTATGAAATCAAAATGATAGTCAATCCATATTTTAATCAATGTTGTAAAAACTTCGTCTATCCCCGATTAATTTTTGCCTAGTCTTGGTTAGGTGGGGCCTAAGTCAGAAAATCATCCAGACGGTTAAGAGTCGCTTAACATCTAAGCAGGGATTAATCGGGACTAGACGATGATTCTTACTACATTGATTATATGGACTGACCACCACTTCCATTTAGAATTTATACTACCTCTGTCCCACAAAGATAGAACACTTTCCTTTTTTCTTGTCCTAAATTATAGAACACTTTCCATAATTATTTTATGCATTTACTTATGTGCCCCTATTTAAATGCACCTTGGTATCAACAATTAATTAGTCATTAGAGTCAAAAGGATATAATTGGAAAATATAGGTAAAAGTTAACTTTTCAACCATACTAATTACTTTTTATTAATCTCCGTGAAAGTGAAGATGTCCTATCTTTGTGGGACGGAGGGAGTAAAAAAACCTATTGAAATGTATTCTAATAAAATTGCTTTCACTTGGGATTTATAGAAAGAAAAGAAAATTTGTTTGAAAGCTATTCTAAGAAAACCGCTTTCATGCAGGGTTAGATAATACAAATAATTTTATTGAAAGGTGCTCTCATAAAACTGCTTTCATGAAGAGAGTAGAAAGTGGCTCTTGTACCACTGCTTTTTATGGAATTCTGCTAATATCGGCGTTTTCATAAAATTTTAAACTGTCCCATTTCTACCATATTTTGGCAATTTCTTGTGGCAAATGCCATAAACAATTAAATAAGCCTCTTTTCTTCTTCATTGGAAATAGTTTTGAAATCTTATCATGGCATGTGTCTTAGCAGGCCTTTTCTAATTGCTGTCATTTTCATGTGCTATTCATTTCCTGGTGGCTGGCGTATCTATTCTTCATCAATGTTATTACCATTTGAAAAGGATTTGTTTATCCTAGAATAAGTCAAACATAGTCTTTATGCTGCTAATCCATCTTCTCCCTTCATGTTTTTTTTTTCTGATTAATTTAATGGTTTCATGACTACCGTGCTTTGTATAGTATCATGTGAGAATAAGATATAACTTATTTTCAGTACTACACCTGCTATTGTCTCCATATCCCGTAGTGCTACCCCTTTATATATTGTTTCTATTCCCCCATGGTTGCATAACTAATTCTTTTCCTTGCATGTTTAAAATATATATATATATATATATATATATATATATATATATATATATATATATATATATATATATATATATATATATTTCCTTGCTAAATTTTCACTTTATGTTAATATATTCATTATGGGTATTCAACTTTTTCCAATGACTCCAAATATACCTCTTTCTGTTGTGAGTGTCCTGAACTGGTACTATTACAAACTTAGAAGATTTGAAGAAATTATTCCAGATAATGATATTCTTAATATTAGACTGGAGCCTTAGCTTCTAGAAACTGAGAACTATGTATATTTGTTGCGGCAAATTTTATTTTTTGCTGGCTGTTGCAGGGATTTCGATATGGCATCTGACCCCTTGGTCAGGTCCTCATACAAGGCCGGTGAATTCTATATCAAATCCATGATTGAATTAGATCGTGCAGTATCTTCTACATAGAGCTCGACTTTCAGTTGATCGGTTGTCACGTTTGTTTACACAAACTATTTGTGGATAACTTGAATGGTAGCAAAATAGGTACTCATCAACTTTTGTGGATTTCTATTTTAAGACTTGGTGATTGTGTATTTGGATATACTTGGAYATCGTGTATTTGGATACTTGTGTTGTTGACTTGGTGATTGTGTTATTGTTATTAATGACATGTGTTGGTGATCTTGGGATTATATAAATGAAATGTGTATTGTGATTTAATTAGGTACTAGAATTTTGGTTAATTTTGATATATAACCAGGCTTAGAAAAGAAAATATAAGAAATATAAATCTGGAATGAATTTCCAGAAATGTAAAATCTAGAACGGTTATTCAAAAAACCGTTCTAGAACACAAATATTCCAGAACGTCTGTTTTAGAGACGTTCTGGAAAGTATAKATWTRRAAGAACGRCTYTTTTTCMCGACGTTCTCGAAAGTATACTTTCCAGAACGTCTTTTTTTTAGGCGTTCTCGAAAGTATACTTTCCAGAACGCCTTTTTTGAAGACGTTCTCGAAAATATACTTTCCAGAACGCATTTTTTTGGAGACGTTTTGGAAAGTATACTTTCGAGAACGTCTGTTTTAGAGACGTTCTTGAAAATAAATTTTCCAGAACGCCTGTTTTTTAGCCGTTCTGGAAAATATACTTTCCAGAACGTCTCGAAATATAAGCGTTCTGGAATGTATACTTTCGAGAACGCCTTAAAAATGGACGTTCTGGAAAGTATATTTTCCAGAACGTCTTAAAAAAGGACGTTCTGGAAAGTACTTTCCAGAGCTGCAAAACTGACTTTCTAGAACGGCTGAAATTTTTTTAAGAACGTCTCTGAAAAACCGTTCTTAAAAGCCTGACAATCAAGAACGCCCTGCTGAGGCGTTCTTGATTGTCAGACTTTCAAGAACAGCTCCATACAGAACGCCTCAGCAGGGCGTTCTTAATCTGCAGAAACAGGCGTTCTTAAAAGTTGTTTCTGCACTAGTATTTCATTATTGGATTAATTATGTTCATGCTTTCTCTGAATTTATGTTATTGCATTTCTTGATTATTATAGGTTAGAACTTATGGGTCTAGGGTCTAAATGAGATTAGAACCATCAATTAGTAATTATTGGATGTTAATTGAGAGTCGAGATTGACAACCCCAATTTGTAAATTAAGTGTTTAATAAATTACCAATTGATTGTGGGGACGAGTTTAGAACCCTAGACCCCCATTTTTTTATCTTTTCAAAGTCTCAAATTTCATTTCTCATCATTTAAATTATTGTCTTAGTTGCTAGAAACCCAAAACCCAAAAATTGATTGTGTGTTCAGCTTAGCTTTTTCTTTATTTTCTTCTTCGTGACTCAAACAAAAAGACCACTTCCTATTAGTCTTTCTCGTGAGATTTGACTGCGTCACTTCACCGCATTATGATTAACTCGTGTTTGATTTTTCTTTTTATCCATTTTTCTTATCTCATGTCAGTTCAATTAATCTTATTTATTGAGTGTTGTGTGTGCAAGGTACATCGACGACCTCAATCACATCTCTTGAGACCCAAGATTTGACAAATCAAAGATGACCAATTATTAGCCTCTTCATGCTGGTATTCAAGTTCTGCGGCTTTCTTTCCCACTTAGCCCCAAGATGCGAGCCTATGAGGACTCTCTACATGATCTACTCCAGTTATTCCATGGGCTTTCGGAAAGGATCCACTTGCCTTTTTCGTGAGTATAACACCGTCACTCATTCATTTCCTCTTAAGTGTCTCACGATGGATCAAGTTAAGATGCAACTCTTCTCATTTTTGTTAAGGGGTCGGGCACTTAAATAGATTAATAATGAAAAGCCCGACTCTATGCCATCTTGGAATTTAGTGTATGATCATTTCATGGAGAATTATATTATCCTTCACCCACATCTTATTCTTATTCCTCGAGTTATAATTCGTACGCTCCACCCGTTCCTAAGTCTTATTCGTCTAGATATGAATCATATGCTCCACCCATTATATTATATTATATTATATTATATTATATTATATTTGAAAGTGTATTATGTTATCATATAATATTACTTGTATCATATTATAATTACTATTATTTGAAAGTGTATTATAATTACATTATATGTATTTTAAATTAAAATATATACATTACAAGTAATATTATATTTCAACAAAAAATAAAAAATGAGAAAAAAGTTACAAAAATTATTATTGTAAAATGATCTTATTATATATTATATATTTATTAAATATATTAGTTAAATTATAAATTATATTCATATATTATTGATTTGTACTTTTTTGTACACTTTTTTGTTACCTTTTTGTGTCGCATTCGCGTGTGTTTTGCTTGCATTTACGGGTTTTAGGAGTCGTTTTGGCCCATTTCGTTAGTTTTAGGTTTTTATAGCTTTTGTGCGGTTTTTAGTCATTTTCGTACTTTTTTACCCTTTTTCGTATTTTTGGCCATAGGATGACCAAGCGGGTCTCGTGCACGCTCAGGGCATCTCTTTTGACTCGGATTGGAATGGGCAAAGCAAGGAAATACAGCGTGAACGAGGAGTGACAACCGGCAGACGTTTAGAGCGAAATGAGAAAACCGAGCCGGAGCAGCCGAGCCAGTCGATCGACTGACCCTTAGTCGATCGACTGGAAGGGTGAAATCGACTGAAATCCAGTGAGTTTGGGAATTTTGGGCGAAGCAGTCGATCGACTGACCCTTAGTCGATCGACTGCTCCTCAGTCGATCGACTGAGATGCAGTCCAGCTCGTGATTTTGGTCCATTTTGATGTTTTTGCCCCTGCATTTTTGTATATATATAGATCAGCTCTCAACCTTATCCAACAACCCTTCCTTGGTGGAATTTGGGGCTTGCTCCATTTCCTCCAAGCCTTTACTCTTGCTTTTCAAAACCCTAGCTTATAATCCCTAGTTTAATGTAGTTTTAGGTAGCTTAGTAGTTAATCTTGTTTAGCTTAGTTAGTTAATTTCTAGTTAGTAGTTAGTTAGTTGTTTTTAAACAAATTTTGGAGTGAGTGACACCTCCTTCATTTGTGGAGCTTGTTGTTTGAAGATTTGAAGCTTTTGAGTTCAATGCAATTGGTAGTTTCCTTTCTCTTATCTTCTTGTGTTGTTATTGTTGATTGTTGTTATTGAAGTTGTGTTGTTAGTTTGTGTTGTTGTTCTTTGCATTGTTCTTCAATTTCTCATTTCTAGATTTTAGTTTGTTCTTGTTTTTGCAAAACACCATGGATGCTTTCATTTTCAAGCTTTTTACCTCTTTTAGTTAGACAAACTTTTGGCTCTTGAAAGATGTTTGAAGCTTTCCTCTTTGGTAATTTGTCTTGTTCAATTTAAAAGCCTTTGACTTTTCTTATTTCAAATGCTTTGATTTTCCCTCCATGAATTATCTTTTAATTGTAAGATTTATTTGATGCAATTAGTTTAGTAATTATGGGTTTAGGGTCGAGGTTCGTTTAGAACCATTAATCGGTGCTTGTCGAGAATTGGGATTGACGACCTCAATACTTGATCGACATTTGGGATTGACAACCCCGAATCGTGGACTAAGTGCTCGGCGAAAACCGATTAATCGTGGAGATGAACCGAATATCCTAAACCCTCATTTCATTTAAATCCTTTCTAATTAACGTTTCATTTTAAATTCAAGCTTTAGCATAAAAATCAAAACCCACTCAATGACTTAATGCTTTCTTAGGAGTAGATTAGTTTAATTTATCTTAACAAGAGAGTGACTAAAAACACCAACCGCCGATTATATCTATCCTCGAGAGACACGACTCGGGAAAACTTACCGCTCTACAATCGACTCCGTACTATTGAGGAGAAGATTTCTTAGAGTGCTAAGAATTCTTCGATCAATTATTATATTATAATTATATATTATTATTATTAGTAGTAGTAGTACTATTAAAAAGTGTATTATAATTATGTTATATGTATTAAAATTATATTATTTATATTTAAAAAATATTAGTAATATATTATTATTATTATTATTATTATTATTATTATTATTATTTGTTATTATTTACCTAGGGTATCATTCATTAGGTAAATTCCATCGGTATTTGATTTTTATTTTTATTTTTTGGCCCAAAAACTGTCCTGAGGAGACAATTTTAAAATAAAATCGTACTTGAGAAGGCAACTTGATAGAAAAATACTTTAGGAGGCAAAGTAAAAAAAATTAGATAGTTTGAGGAGGCAAAAAAAAAACGAAAAGAGAAAAGACGCTCGTGCCCTCGCGTGTAAGTCACGTGAACGACGTCTGGCAATTTTTTGGCCTGAATTGTACTTTAGGAGGCGAACTCAAAAAAACGCAAATTTCAGGAGGCAACTTAAAAGAAAAAAAGTTTAGGAGGTAAAGTCAAAATTTCGTGATACTTTAGGAGGCAAAAGTTTTTTAATCCCTATATACATATATGTGTGTGTGTATATATATATATATATATATATATATATATATATATATATATATATATGTATGTATGTATAGGATCATGTGAGAATGGATCCGTAGGTGAGAAATGGGAATGAATTATGTCCACAAGTTTTAATGACTTTTTATTAAGTGACCGGTGGCATTTTTGTAAATAAGAGACCTGGTGTTTTTGTTGATCATAAATTTCGCTTTCTTCTTCCTTCTACCCATTTTGCAGTTGGGGTGTGTGAGAGAGAGAGATGGAAGCTTTACTGTGCAGAAATCTGGGCGACCCGACGGCGCTGTCGGATGTCGCCGAGAACTCGACCCTCACCGTATCCACGACCCACCCGATTCCACAACTCAGCACGCCGACGGCCATCCGAGTCCGGGTCAAGTCAACCAGCTTGAACTTCGCCAATTACCTCCAAATCCTAGGAAAGTACCAAGAGAAGCCTCCTCTTCCCTTCATTTCGGGCTCCGATTACTCGGGCACCGTCGAGGATGTGGGGCCCGGCGTCACCAAGTTCAAAATTGGGGATCCAGTTTGCTCATTCTCTGCCGTCGGATCATTTGCCCAATTCATCGTCGCCAATGAATCCGATTTGTAAGCTATTTAATTCAGTTCATGTGAATTGTGCTAAGTGTGCGTTTGAATTCTAATTTACCTTCTTTGTGTATGTTTATGCATACTTTCAATTTCATGGTGATTAATTTGGTATAATTTTTGGGCTTCGATAGACATTTTGAGCAGAAAATTTACATTTGGATCCAATTTACATTTTTCACGAGCAATCAGAGGAAAAAGAAATTTTGAGCTGAAAATTTTGCAAATTTTTAAAAAACCAAGCACCACCCCAAAATTATTCACTTCGTCATCGACTGTTAATTTGTTTATCTTAGGAAAGTTTCCGTTTTGTCTGAAAATACATCTTATTTTGGTAATAAAACAAAATTCTAAGATATTTTTAGAAGGCTTATTATTATTATTATTATTATTATTATTATTATTATTATTATTATTATTCATAGCTTGCAGTGCCTCCAAGTGCAAAAGCGTTGAACTGGTTTTGCTCTCAACCGGATCCATCAGACGCTTTTCCTTTATTCTTTCTTTCCAATGAGGAGAATCCAACATATAACTCACTTTCTCTAGGAAGAACCAGGGGCGTTTTTGGTATTGGTTCAGCTGTCGACTTCGAGGATTGTTCTCCTCATGCTTCGAAAAAACCCAGCACTATACGAAGGTACACTCGTTTCCTCTTACCTTGCCTCGTCTACTCTTCATTAGCTTTAGTTGTTGTGTGTAATGTGTGTAGATGTTTTGTGTGTGGAATGTGTAGTGTGTGTGTATGAAATGTGTAGTGTGTCTGTGTGAAATATGTGCAGTGTGTGTGTTAAAAATTGTCGTTGTGTAATCGAATTGCTTTCAGAATAAATTAATCCAATTGTTTGAGGACTACAAACACATTCACAGAAAAAAAGGTTAAATTAAAAATATATAAAAAATAATATGTTATGTTTTTAATATTGAATGTTAATTTCATATTCTTGCAGATGTCTTTCGGCTGAACCAACATCTTCAAAGGCGTATGGTTTCTTGGATATCGAGCTCGACACAAATATGTCTACTATAAAGCATCAGTGTGG